>JBBBDQ010001085.1:1135000-1285000 GCA_037127315.1 Ascarosepion bandense | reverse complement strand
AGATAATTTTGCTGTCAGCGCACAACATCTGCAGACTTTTACTAATTTTTCGATATTTTGGTCTAGTATGCATGGATGTGCGTTGTGGTGCAGTGGATATTGGCTTGGAATGAGAAATCGGGGAACCGAGTTCAAATTCTAGAGTTGTATTCATTGCATTCACTTACGTGCAAATACCCTTGGGAAAGGTATTAATCCATCTCTTCCTTCCAGTTATGGGTTAAATAATAGGACAGATTGGGTTCTATAGCCTTGGTCAGCAACCAGTCTATCGCAGAAAGCAATGGCAACCTACTGCGGGATAATCTTCTGCCCAGTCAGTCATGTCTCTTTCGAGACATGATCGCCCAAGCGTGTATCACGTATGGCACTCAACTGACTGACTGAATAGTTGAAAAGACAATTGAAGCTTCTTCTGGGCATAAAGTGGGGGATCGGTTTTCTATTGTTATGAAGTAATAAACTAATCCCCACTAATTGCTACTTATTAATATAATAATATAATTCACCAGTCTACCGCAGAAAGCAATGGCAACCTACTGCGGGATAATCTTCTGCCCAATCAGTTATGTCTTTTTCGAGACATGATCGCCCAAGCGTGTATCGCGCATGACACTTAACTGACTGACTGATGCATAGCTTCTCATCAGTGATTTTATCCTTGAAATTCCTGGATATTTACTATTACATTTAGTATTTGCTTTTGTAATATGCTAGGTATTGCAACTCTTTGTGCAAAAATCAGTACTCTGTCATATAGCAAATAAGCATTCAAGACTGTTCTTTCTTACTTTCTTTTAGTTTTATTTTTTATTCTTGTAATAAACATGTACTTGTTCTGCCTTTTCTTTTATTTCTTCTAGGGTAGCTAGTAATTTGCATACTACATTGCATAATATATTTTTAATTTCAATTTCACTTTTTAATGCTGCAGTGACAGAGTCCTCAAACAGTTCAGTATTTTTTTATATCAATCTTGATAATCCCATCTGCATGTCCTAATTTTCTGGACAGTTGGCATTCCATCATAAAATCATCATTTAATAAGATGGTGCCCCAGAATTGTAATCTATTCACTGTACGTATAGGAATTATTTTTTTAAACCATAAATTTATAATAGAGGTATGTGGTATGTCTGCAAATAAAAACTTTCTTCTGTGTATGAATTTGTGAATTTTTCACTGCAAATATAATCATTAATGTATCTTTTTCGATCTGGCTTAATATTTTTTCGGTTGATACTAGTGAACACAAACCCGTGTGACAGATTTCATATTGCTGTTATTGTATTTGTGTAAAATTACTGCTCCTATTGTATAATCACTAGTATCTGAAGTCATTATGATTTTTGTGTTTGAATCATAGGGTACTAATGATAAGTCAGTAACTCTTTATTTTTCCAAATGCCTTCTGACACTAAGCAGACCAGCTCCACTTTATGCCTTTTTTAAGTAAGTTTTTCAGGGGAGCTTTCAAATACTGTATGTTAGATACATAGATTTAATAATAGTCTGATAGTCTCAAGAATGTTCATAAACTAGTAATGCTTGTTGGAAAAAGCATATTCTTTATTGCATTTGCCCTCAGTGGATCTGGTTGACAGCCATTTTTTGTCAATGATTTGTTGGTAAATTTTCATTGTAAGTCCCAAATCAACTGTTAGTTATTGAAGAAACTTACCTTTTTTTATCTAAATGTCCATAAAAAAAACGAACTATATCTTGCATTTTTTCTCTCCCGTAACTCTCACAAAGTCATGTAATTAACTGCAGAATGACGTATTGTGTATGTGAACGAATTTTGGCAGATTTTTGTTCGATTTTTCTTCATTTACTGATACTTCCGGTGATGTACTTCCGGTAATGAAAGTAATGCACGATTGTATTTCTATGCTTATTACTTTCATAACAAGAAGTACATTGCCGGAAGTTTCAGTAAAGGAAGAAAATCTACCAAAATTCGACAGAAAATTGCTGCCTACGTAGTTGACTACCCAGGTAGATGCCCCACTATCTAACTAGTCTGTGCTGGACTAAAAACCAGGCTGGGCGATCTTTTCTCTTGTTACATTACCTACCAGAGAATGATTAAATTGGAAATATTAAAACAACAGGAAAGATACCAAAAATGTATACATAACTGTAAGGTGGCAATATCAAAAATCAAATAAAGAAAAAAATAGCTTAACTGATTTGTCGTTCCTCTCTCAACAGAGCTCAATTGAGGACAATAAATGTGCATAGGTTTAAAAAGAAAATTTTTGCTGGTGTGAAAAGCTGTCATCTGTTGGCCAATCTAGGGTTGATGAAAGGATCTTGTTCCCCCTCCAAATCTATAATATGTGCCCCCCATTCTACTACATCACAATTTTCATAAGGTAGTATTCCCATAAAATACAAATTTTATTGTAGTCTAATAATATACAATAATGCATCATGTACAGTGTAGGCAAACAATTCAACTAGAAATATTGAAACTCATTATGATGTATCTAAATATAAATCAAGGACATGTCATAAGAGATCATTGCATCTTAAATCAACAATGTTTTGCAGCAATTTTTAACATTGAATTAAAATTTCTTTTGTTAAAAATTTGAAATCATTTAATAGATTCAACATTATGGATAAAAAACAGTTAATTTTATATAATGTTTTTTAGACTTAGCATGAGCAAAACAAATTCATGGATTTGGACAAAAAAACAGACCCGAGAATGACATCAAAATCTGCAAAAATATTCCATTCTTAATAGTCAGTTGTGTTTAGTATAATTTGTAATGTATATAAATGTATATAGAAGAAAACTAATGTTATAGGATAGTAAGTCACAATGCACTGCTGGGGATCATCAATCAATCTTGGGGCACCCTTGGCCGGTGGGGTTTGGAAGTCATATGCACTAGCCCTGCATTATCCTTACTCTCCAACCAATGTAAAGATTGATCTGAAAGGACCCATAATTTAGTTTCATTCTGGTGAATAAAACAGGCAGCAGAATCAGACTGAAGTTAAAACAAGAACAGTGTGGCTTCATCAAAGACTCTGGAACAAAGAATACAATATTTATGCTGAGAATATTATCAGAACGAGCAATATAAATGCAGATGTGTACATGGGTTTTATAGATTATGCAAAGTCATTTGATACAATAAGCCACAAAGATCTGTTAGAAATGTTCAGTAACCTTGACATATTTGGGAAGGGAATTATAATCATTGTAATTAAGAATCTATACTGGCAGAAAACTGCTTGCATATAGAAAGTTCACCAGATATACAAACATAGAAAGAGATGAAAGACAAGGATGTGTTTTCTCACCAGACTTAATCAAACTATACCATGAGGCAATTCTGAGCCAATTAGGTATCCTAACAGGATTCATTATTGGTCGCCCCAGTCTTAACAACATTTTTTTTATAATTGCTTCACTCCAAGCAAGATAGTACTCTCACTGGTGTGCATGGGTTTACAGTGAGAGAAAAAGTGGAACAACAAAAAATGGTACAGGGGATGTCAAAGAAAGGATAAGAGGAAGACAGAAATCAACGCAATAGAAAACCAGCAAAGTATACAGAATGGGGTTCCACAGGCAAGAATAGTGAGAAAAGAAACTGATTGAGTAGAAGTGACAGTTACATTTGGCTGCTTTGACAGTAAGAGGGTGGAACCTAGTTGCCAGTCTAGTAGCATAAGTAAATTCATGTAGTTGGGGCATGAGGGAAAGAAGCTCGTTGAAGCAGAAGCCATGAAAATATTTGTAAGAAAGACAGCGGAAAGCCACATTCCGTTGATGAGAAAGTGACTGAAGGTGAGCTGCTAAATCAGGATCGATTACATTGCAGATCCTTCTCTGGATTTTGTAAAGAACCCTGAGATGAATAGCAGGACCACTCAACCAGATATGACAACAGTATTTAATGCATGGATGAATGGTAGATTTATAAATGTGCAAGATGGATTCTGACTAGAAAAGCTTCCTGGTCAAACTTTTTAGCGCTAGATGTGTTATATATCGACAAACAACAAACACGCATATATATAAAAATATAAAGTTATATTTTTATTAATGACGATGAACCGTGTAGAATAGGGAACAGAGAATTGAGAGAGCGCGCTTCTAATGGGTTGACGGGAGTGTAGTCTTATCTGTTGTGTCTCTCTCTTCACCGGCCGATCTCTGTTGCTCCTCTACTGGCGAATCCGTGTGCCGAGGTCTTTTTATAATCTTCCAGAACCGGGACTTTTTCTTCCGGTTTTGCCTCGCCCATGCACGCCCACGTAATTCTCAGAGACACCTGTTCTGTTTGCCTCTGTAGTTATTTCCGCTGCTGCCGGAAATAAGGTCAAACGACATCCATTCCTTTCAACGACCGGAAACACCCTCGCTTGCATCAGCCTTCCTCGGGTGGGGCCAGATTGTTATATTACGGATGTAGCTATTGATTTGATGTAGTCATTCCACTTCAGGTTGGTTAGAAAGGGAGGTAAGGCAAGGATGTGTCTTCTCACCAGTGAAGCAATTCTGAGAGAATTAGATGTCCTACCAGGATTCATTACTGGCGACTACTATCTTAACAATATGGGATGTGTAAATGACACAGTTCTGATAGCAGACATGGGAAGAAAACTACAAAAGCTGCTACAAAAGGTAGTGAAGGAAAGTAACAAGAAAGGACTAAGTAGAAAATGAAAGAAGACAGAATGCGCAGTTGTTAGTAAAAGGATGATCCCAAAATGCAAATTACTCAAACTCTCTAAGTAAGTTATGCATTGTTTTCTTCTGTCTCTCTTGCTTTCAATCTGTCCCTTGTGTATCAGATTTTCCAAGCTCTCATTTTTCATTGGAATCTTCATGAATTTCAAATATCTCTTTCTGATTCTAAGTAAGTGTCTTTTTTATTCCATTTTCTCTAAAGCTTTGTTGTTGCTCACATGTTTGTTCCATGGTATCTTCAGCATCCTTCAGTAGAACCATATTTCTGTTGCTTCGAGTCTTTTCTTCATTGGTGAAGAGATTGTCTAACATTCACTGCTATTCAGAATCTAGTTAAATTAATAAGCTATATATAAAGCACAGGTAATGTCGAGTAATCTTGCTTGTTTTCAATTAAAAACTAGAGAAATTTTCAGTTAGATTTCATCCCAGGAAAAATATCGCAGTAATATTTAGTAGAAGTCAACTTGCAAGACAATTTAAAGCATCTGATCAACTTTTTTCTCATCATTTGCTTGCAATAATGGTTCTTGTATCACCCATAAAAAATATAAGTAATTTTCGCCCAAATTGAACAAGAATTTATATATATATATTTATACATAATTTCCTAATTATAAATTTTTTTTATAGTGTTCCACTTTATTTCTCTTGTTTTTATATCATTTCTTATACAAAGCAAAAGAAATAAAGATATCTTGTCATATTTGCAGGGTTATTAAATTAAGGCCTTTTTGCTAAAAGTGATGAAACAATGATATAAATATTGACCCAATTGATAAATATAGACGATAAAAATGTCAAAAGGAAATTTGTTTGAGAAGAAGGCTTTATGCAGAGGAGTCCACAGTTTCTAAGCAGGTCTGTACTTATAAATTTCAAGTGGACGGCTTCTGGAAAATAGAGTGAAAGGGAGGGAAGAGAATGTTTAGTAAATGTATCATTGCAAATATACTGTATTACTCACAATCAGTATTATGGTTTAATAGCTCTATTAAATCTTAGCAAAGACAGTTTTAGAAAAGTAACTGCTATATCTTTTTTTAATAATTATATCTAAAAATGAAGAAAAGAATTGAATCTCTTAAATTGTTATTATTTACGGATATTTTTATGCGGTGGCGATAATAGATATTGACACCCAAGAGAGTGACATTTAATTAAATAAGTGTATTGGCATTTGCACAAACAGAAAAAAATATTAATTTCTCTTTCTATCATAGAAAATATTTGGCATATTAATAATCTAAGAAAAGGAACTGATGCTTGGTTGATGAGTTTCATTACTAATCTCTCTCTATATAAAATTATGTGACTTCTGTTAGTCTTACCAACCATTTAAAATATCCATACATTGAAAAGAAATGTTTAGGATAAGGGTAATGTACAATTGGTTTTACTAGGGTGTGTAGCTTAGTACAATAAGTTTTTATATTTCATTGATTGGTTTGAAAAATTGAACAAAACATAGAGTTTGTAAATCTTGACAAAAATGTTAGCGAAGACTTCAACAATACTGTGAGGATTTCAACATGCTTCAGCATGTTGTAAATCTTCTAATAAAAGAAATCTCTAATTTAAAAGCTATGCTGAGATTACTATGGACTGAACCTGTAAGCAATAACAATATTTTAGAGAAAAGAGAAACAAAAAGGACACTTATATTTAACATCAGAAAGAGACAGCTGAAATTTGTAGGGTATATAATGAGAATAGAGGACTTCAAACATTTGACACACACAGGATATATTGAAGGTGTGAGAGAAAGTAGTATATAACCTACCCCACAAGCTTGTGCAAATGGTTGACAGAACATTAATTAGGGGAGATAGCAAAAAGACTAAATTTACCTAGAGTTACAAAGAGCATGAAATTGTGTCGGACCAAAATCCCCATGTCCAGAAGTGACACAGCACATAGAAGAAGAAGAAGAAGAAGAAGAAGAAGAAGAAGAAGAAGAAGACTGTTATAGGACTGTAAGAACTATATATTCATTCCTTGTGATGGGTGGTGACCAATTTGTTGTCCTATTGTAAAAATATACTCTCTGAAATATAAACTAAAGAGTCTATTTTCTACATCAAATTGAAATATTAGTTCTGATACAATTACCAAAGTTAAGCAATGTCAATCCTACTCAGTCCCTAAATGGGTGACCACTTGGGAATAAGGCATCGTAAGATTAGATATATATGTGATATAATGGATAATGATTTGGAATTGTATGTCAGACAGCTGAGTTACAATTCACATTGGATTTGTTATATTCATTTACATAGAAATATCTTTGAAAAAGATAAAAATCTGCCTCTTCTCTCTCTAGCTATGGGTTTATTAGTAAAAATTGTATCATTATTATCTAAAGAAAAATAAGACTGCTTACAATCTAAAAAAATATTTTCTGGCTTTAAATAACTTGCAAAAGGTTGATAAGTCATTAAGAATGAATGAAGGAATCAATAAATCAAAATATTCAATTTTCTTTGTTTTTAATTATTCTGCCATTTGGTCTCTCTAGTTTCTTTATTTATGAATGTGTCAAATTGACTAAAGTTAAGTCATTGATGCGCTATTTACAAGCATTTTTTCAAATCCATGATTAAAAATGGATTGAAGTAAATGAACCTTGTGGGCCTTGAAGCAGAGTGTCTTTCATTTGATCTTTATCAAAATGCAAAACTCAAGATCTCTGTAATTCTGTAGTACCATAATAACACACACACACACACACACACACACACACACACACACACACACACACACAAAAGGAAGTTAAATCCAAATGATTGGTTAAAATGAACTCTTTACTTGATACTCCAGACAGCATATTTTTACAACAATAGGACAGCACATTGTTTGTAAAAGGATTAGTTATGATATTTCTTTGCTTTGGGATCAATTTAATTCATATATAGGTCAGTTAAAATGACGTACATGATACACGCTTGGGCGATCATGTCTCTTTCAATACATGACTGACTGGGCAGAAGATTACCCCGCAGTAGGTTGCCATTGCTTTCTGCGGTAGACTGGTTGCCGACCAAGGCTATAGAACCCAATCTATCCTGTTATTTAACCCATAACTGGAAGGAAGAGACGGATTAATACCTTTCCCAAGGGTATTTGCGCGTAAGTGAATACAATGGATTCAACTGGAATTCGAACTCGGCTTCCCTGGTTTCTCATTCTGAGCCGATATCCACTGTACTACAATGCACATCCTGACCAAAATATCACACCTCTTTCACAAGAAGAAACTAATTTATAGGACTTAGACAACACTAGGATCTATCTTACATATCTATAAGTCTATTATTTGCCCATTCTTAGAATATTGCTGCAACATATGGTCTGGTGTTCCTGCTACTTATTTAGAGATTCTTGATAAAATTCAAAGAAGAATCAGTAATATTATTGGTCCTGACCTGGCATCTCAGCTTCAGTCACTTTCTCCACTGCTGTAAAGTTACTTCTTTCTACCTTTTCTAAAAATACTTTCATGATAATTGTTTGGATGAACTCTTCACTATAGTACTTTATTAATTTTAAATTTTACTAGCAGTAAATGAGGTCAAGTGTGGCAGCATCAATTAGGTAGACTTAGACGTAGCAAGGAGAATTTCACTGATACAAATTGGAATGGTTATCTTGAATTAATTGTTAGGTCTGCTGCAAGGAAAGTTTGCTCAGTGTATCATGTTAAAACATTTTTCTTAACATCTAGACATTTATAAATCTACCATTTATCTGTGCAGTGAATATTACTGCTGAAGTTGGTTGGGTGATTCTGCAATATATCTAGGGATTAACTTCTCTCTGCCTTTTCTATAAACTAGAATTTTTTGCAACATGCTGGTGTGTGTAGAAATCTTTGCAGTATTTAGTATTGTTGAGATTATCATTAACATTTTAACAAACACTACATTTTTCTCAAATTTGCAAACAAATCAATGAAATTTGAATAATTCAATTTAAAAAAATACTCTAATGATTTAATAATTTCTTTAATTTAATTTAATTTTATAGGACTTCATTGTGGACAATATTTTTTAAGAAAATTTCTTTTTTACCTTTTTTGACAGTGAAGAATTCCATTTGAATTCCTTGCATTCACTTACGCACAAATATCCTTGAGAAAGGTATTAATCCATCTCTTCCTTCCAGTTATTTGTTAAATAACAGGACAGATTGGGTTCTATAGCCTTGGCTGGTAACCTATCTACTGCAGAAAGTAATGGCAACCTACTGTGGGATAATCTTCTTCCCAGTCAGTCATGTCTCTTTTGAGACATGGTCACTCAAGTGTGTATCATATATGGCACTTAACTGACTGACTGACTGAACAGTGAAGAATAAATTCTTAGGATTTCTTACTCCTGAGCATGCAACATACAACTGGTCTTGCATAAATATTTCTTTCTGGACCCAAATTCCCACTTTTTAAAGTATTTGGCCTTGGGATTTGTTTATAGTTCATGCAAACACAGAGTGAACAGGAAACTGGATTCTTGTATTTGTAAAAACTTAAAAAAAGATGCAAAAAACAATATTGCATTTTTCTTAA
Source organism: Ascarosepion bandense (assembly GCA_037127315.1). Taxonomy (NCBI): domain Eukaryota; kingdom Metazoa; phylum Mollusca; class Cephalopoda; order Sepiida; family Sepiidae; genus Ascarosepion; species Ascarosepion bandense. The sequence goes on along the minus strand of JBBBDQ010001085.1, from coordinate 1,275,719 downwards.
GTATTAACAATTAAATTGTTTTTAAAAATAGTGGGAGTATTTTGCATGTTAAATAATAAAACTTTTAATTTTTCAAAAAAAATGAATGAAAATTTATTGTACTAAGCTATGCTAAAACCAATTTTATGTTGTACCCACTTACGTGTTTGCATTTCTCTAGAAAATTTAGTTTTGATTAATCAATGTATAGCTATTTTAGAGGGTGACAGACGGACTAATGGAATTTCTAGAATTTTATATATAGATAGAGACTTTCATGGTGTGTTGTTTTGATACTGTGATTTTGAATTTAAGTGTAGTACTAGTGTGTCAACTAAGTTTCATCACTGTACACCTGAAATTGCTAAATGTAAGTTCTATGCTAATAATTTTTTATAAGACTTCTCACTTGTGAATACACTTCCAGCCTCTTGCTTTCTTGTCAACGACAATCTTCAAAACTTTAAATGCAGCATCAAGCATTATTTTCTGTCTTTGAATCATGGCATTTTATTATTCTCACTCTCATCATTTTTCCACGGTTTCTTTCACTCTCAGTAACCTCTAGTCTCTTAGTGATTTTATTGTCTAGCTTGTAGCAAAATGATTAAAATGATTTATCCTGTCACTTGATATGGATAAAGATTATTTGAAGGTGACCCAAATTGGCAGTTCTCTAAAGAAGGCTGCAGGGCAGAATGACTAAAATAAGGACGAAGACATTAGTTCAAATATAAATCATGTAAATAGTAATAATTCTGTGTCCTATAAATTCAGACAAAATTTACAGTCTGACACTGACTTTATGGCCAAAAAATTCTAGGATAAAAATATTGGAACACTTTATGGAATAAATAGGCCATCACTTAAACCTATACTAATCTTATAATTTTTTTATACATCATGCTCTTTCAGGATGTAGACAGCTGAAGCTCTCCACAGCCTCTTGATCTTTGTAGCGGTAAGTTACATTTGATTCTTTACCATCTTTCTTTGTCATTGCTCTGCCATCTATTTACACAAACTTGCTAGGTTATTTCAAAACATGGGCTATCATGGCTCTTCACATCTTCCAGTCCCTTGTTGCTGTAAGCAATGTTTGAAACTTTGCCACCTCTTTGCCACTGCTCTGCCATTCTTTTGCACAAACTTTTTAGGTAGGTTACTTCATGACATGGACTTCCTCACCTTTGTAGGTAGAATCAGTGTTTGGCTCTTTAATATCTCTGCCATTCATTATTACAAACTTGTTAGGTTCCATCTGACTTCAGTATGTCCTGTGAGTATACTGTGAGTATAAAATTTTCCAGGCCTTCTTTCCTCTTTATATGTCTTTTTAGTTCTCATATGATGTAGGGTTTCTTCTATGCCATCAAAAAGTGTATGTAATAACAATTTAATCATTCTCTTTTGGAATCATGTAGTTTGCATTAAATTGTATTCAGTTCATGTTCAGTATGACACAAAGTTTATGATGAAAGAGAATATTTCTATCTGATTAAAAAAGAAATTTGCCAACTGAGTCCAAGCAAATAACTTTTGGGATCAAAATTCCATTAACAGTAAAGCAATTATAAAACATTTTCTGTGATCCTTTTTTTCTCTCTGTATTAAACTAGATCTTTCTGGAAACTGATATTTCAGTTATGATTTATTAAATGAATGCATAAAATCTTTTCATTCATTTGAATAACTTCATATATAATCACAAAGCAAAGTATGGTGTTGGGAAAAAATTATTGTATTTTATTGATAACTGCATTTAAATCCACAGTATGTAGGCAAGTTTTTGACATAAGTTATTTTGAACCTACTATACATTCAAATCCAAATTGAAATTGATGTTTAGTCCCTTTTTCTTGTTTACTTTCACTACCTTAACTATTTCTACGTTTTTGTAGTATGTTTTCTCTGTCTGCTATCAACACTGTGTCATATGCATATCTTAGGTTGTGATTGTGGCCAATAATAATGAATTCATGTAGGATTTCTAATTCTCTAAGAATTGCCTCACTGTATGGGTTAAATAAGTCTGATGAGAAGCTTTTGACTGCCCAAACTTCTTTACGATCTCTCTATGAAGTTCAGACAGTCAAAAGCTTCTCTGCCATTCTGAAGATGAGATTTTATTCTTGAAATATTAATGTTTAATAAATAGGTAACATAAACACTTCCTTATCTTCCTTTATTTCACTTAACGCATTGTGACAGCCTTCAAGACACAACCCATACAAAAATATACTGTATTTCTTCTTTTAAGAGCTTGTTTTCTACAGGTTCATGCAATGAGGATGTTGTTTTATTGGCTTAGAATTATCCATGTCATGTTGCCATAGTTGTCTGATTAGGTACGTCAGAAAATAAACACTTATATTTTGAGATAAAGCTAATTAATCCATCTTTATCGACAGTAGGTGATTTGTTGTTTAGGTTGGCTAATACCTCAGAGTTTTAAAATTTATGAGAAAGATGCCAATCAACATACAATTTTCTTTTTTGTTTAGGATATACACCCTCACAAGATTTTTAGATAGCTAACATGGGACTATTATTTATTCTTCTGAAATATAGTTTAACCATGGCATTTCTTCTTACAATCAGGCATATCTATTATAATATTGAGGTCATTTATCTTTTGCTTGATTATGGGTTGTGAAATTTAGATTTAAGAGGGTGATTATTCTTCAGAAGTAAAATTAAAACTTCATCACCTATCATTTTGCTTTGAACCCTTTTGGGGTGCTCTTGGGCTAATACATTTGCTTTATATATTTGCTTCTAAATTGCTTTACATAATCTAACAAATGTTTTCTTCTGGAGTCATCCTGTAACCATTTTTCCTTTATTAATTGCAGTGAACCTTATACTGAATGTCCAAATATTAGTTCAAACGGACTGAATTCTAGGGATTCTTGCACTGACTGACAAACTGCAAACATTAAGAATGCTTTGCCTTCGTCCCATTCTTTCTGGTCATCTAAGCAGTAGGTTCTCATCTTTCTTCTTCTTTTATGTGCCCTATGCTTTCAGGATGTAGGCGATCATGGCTTTCCACATCTTCCTATCCCTGATGGCTTTTAGCACACCTTCTCCTGTTACACCATACGACCCTTGTTCCATCATTCAACTGATTATGTCCTTCAAATATGTTGTCTCTTTTCCCCTCTATCTGACCTGATAGTATCGGGTTCTCCAAGCCCTCTTTCCTCATTGCATGTCCCAGGAACATCAGCTGTCTCTTCCTGATGCTCAGTATTAATTTCCTTTTTGTTTCCATCATTTCCAAAACCTCATCATTGCTCACGTGCTCGACCCATGATATTCGCAGCATCCCTCTGTAGAACCACATTTCAGTTGCTTCAAGTTTTTCCTTCATCTTTGATGATATTGTCCAACATTCACTGCCATATTGAAGAACCAACATCACATAGAAATCCAGTACTCTCTTCTTTGTGTCTAGTGAAATTGTCCTGTTTCTTAATACTTTACTCAACTTCTGGAATACTTCCTTTGCCATGCCAATTTGCCTTTGGATCTCTGTGTCACACTTTCCATCTTCTGTTATAACACTTTTCATGTGGAGTGAAATCTCTTCAGAGCTCTCTTTTATAGAAATAGTAACCACTCACTTTTATAGAAATAATGTTTAATTGTTTTGTAACTTTCTGAAACAGTCTTAGCATAAAATTAGATATTTGGTTTGACTGGATTATTTTAGGTAAATCTTACGTTGGTAAAGAAATTAATAAGAGCTTTTATTACCTTTTTGGCCAAAATATTCCTTAATAGAATGGCCTCAGGAAATTTTGATGATGCACACATGATGGTCAGCATGTATTTGTTACCTGATTTTATTCTGGGTACACAGTCTACAATTACCTGACTAAACAGTTCTTCAAAGATTAGGGTGCAGCTGGGATCTCCTCATTTGACTGTCTCTCCATTTGAGATATGTGACATGTTTTACAAAATTTGACTCCATCTTTCTTAACTCCTGGCCAGTAAAAGTGTCTGAAAATTGTTTTGCAATTTTTATAAATCTTAAATGCCCTGCTAATGGAATTTATGTGTTGTTCTTAGAATGCTGCACCGATATGCTCTTGGCACTATTATTTGTTTGCTAACTGCCCAGTCTTCCGAATTTGGGATTTTAGTTCACTTCCACCTCCTTATTAGTATTCCATCTTTAATAAAATATATCTTTGAGACATTATCAAGATTATCTCCTGATCTTGCTTGATTAATAAATTAGATTTAGTTCTTCTTTGTCAATTAAGACAAAATCTAAAAATTGCATGAATCTACAGACAGGTATGCAAATCACTATCAGCAACAAAGTACCACATTTTGACGAAATCATATCCAAGAACCAGAAATAAAATAGCCATTAAATTTAAATTTTACATTTTCTGATGTGAATTTTTAATGTTAGATTTTATTTTTTTGAAATTGTTTCATTTATACTTACATTGAATGAAAAGCTTAAATTTTCTTGTACTATTTGCTTGTATTTGTTCTCATCCCTTGTTCCCTGTTTAGGATGTGGTTTCCAGCTTTCTCTTTTCCAATCTTCTCACTTTGTTTTTTTTTCAATTGGAGTAGATAGATATATCTATCGCCCGGTTCACACTCCACCCACATCTATTGAACAGGTTAAGAGGCTCATCCCTTTGTTCCCTGTTTAGGATGTGGTTTCCGGCTTTATCTTTTCCAATCTTCCCACTTTGTTTTTTTTCAATTGGAGTAGATAGATATATCTATCGCCCGGTTCACACTCCACCCACATCTATTGAACAGGTTAAGAGGCTCATCCCTTGTTCCCTGTTTAGGATGTGGTTTCCAGCTTTATCTTTTCCAATCTTTTTGCTATTACGTAGCCCCCTGCACATCAGTGGCATTACCGCCTTGCTTGGGGTGATACGATTAAAAAAAAAAAAAAAAAAAAAAAAAAAAAAAAAAATGGTTTTCATTATTTTTTTTCCTTTTCTTGTTATACAAAAATTACCTTAAATAAATTTATTGCTCAATTAGAATATAAATTGCCTTCTTCATCTTCATATGATATATATATATATCCCAACTTGGAAGCTCAGCTGCAGTCATTTTCTCACCGGTGTAACATGGCTTCCTTCTGTCTCTTCTACAAATACTTTCATGGCTTCTACTCCAACAAGCTAAGCTCACTGGTGGCCCCTTGAGTTACTAGACTAGCAACTAGGTCCTACCCTTTTACAGTGAAACTAATAAAATGTAACCACAACTTTTACTCTATCAGCTTCTTTTCTTGCACTTCTCACCTGTGGAATTCCCTTTTTATATACTTGCTTCCCCGACAGCTACAGTCTCCAAGAATTTAAATGTAAGGTCAATTTCCATCTCCTATCTCTATGACTTGCATCTTTTTTCTCTGTCCACTCTACTCTCATCCTTCTCTTACCCATTCTCTGACACCCCCTATAACTTGTTCCTCTTTCTCATCACTCTCCTCCTGTATAACCCCCTGCATCCAAGTGGCAACAAAACTGCCTTGCTTGGGTTGAAATGATTAAAAAAAAAGACCTACTTAACAAAATCCAACTGTTTGTATTTGCATGGATTTCTATGATGCATGGTTGATGTTCAAATTCTCACTGAGGATTAATATTGAATGAGTGAATAAGAGTTGAAATTGAAATGAGCGGAATAGAGTTAAAAAGTAAATTTCTCACTTGAAGATTCAGGTTCATGCAACATGGTGGACAAAGTGGGTGATTATGCTTGTCTGTTACATAGCAACTTGCATGGACATCTGCTTCCTCACAAGTGAAATTTTTCATGGGTTTTCTCCTTAAATACTAGCAAAAGTGGATCAAAATGAAGTTTGAAATTTTTGGCACAATTAAACATGTTCTTATGTGTTCTTACATACCTTCAATTTATTAATCAATCAGCAAAGATTAACATGAGCTTTAGACTTTACATTTTTTAGTCTAGCATTTGCGCTAAAAAATATGAGTTATCATTCAGGAGTAAGTTTTGTACTAATGTACATTTATTTATCAGGATTCAAGTGCGGTATGTAAATTGTCATATCTGCTTTGTTAATGAATCTTTTGCAAGGTGGATTCAACAGGTCACAAACCCCCAATTTATGTTACAACCAAATTGCAGACATATAAAAGTAAAAAAAAAAAAAAAAGAATGTTTAGCTTGTTCCCAACTAGTAGGGCTGAGGTTTTCTACTCTGATAGTGGATGGTTTCTTTTGCGGCGTCAGATACATGGATAAAGAAAATAAATAATAGAGACAAACAACAAACACTGGTATTAGAATTTAACAAGTTTAATAAAGAAAAAATAATACAAGGAAACATGTCTGTGTGAAAAGGTATTTGCAATATATACAATATGAGACTTGAAAAAAAAACATTTAAATTTGGTCCGTTGTCTGAAATCACAAATAATCTCTATTTTTTTCTTTTCGATATCACTTTTTTAAAAAAAATATTTTATAATTCTCTTTTCTGTTCTGTTTCTTCAGTTCAGTTCTTTACTTTCTTTGTCATTCATTGTGGGGTGTTATTTAGCTACAAGTTTTGACTTCTTCTTAAAGTTGCAATCTTCTGTTGCCACATGATGTTCATTTCTTCTTTGCAGTTTTTGACGGCATAAAAGTTACCTTTCTGTTGTAAAAATTGGACATTGAGTTGGCTGAAATGTTCTCATTTATTTTAACTGGAAAAATAATACATGCCATTATATTTGTTGATTAGCACAATTGGTGATTCACCATTGCTTTTTGGTTTGTGACTATTTAGTCAATTGGATAAATGTGCATATGCAGAATAGGATTAATGTAGATGAATTGGATAAAATATTTGACCTCTTCATTTTGCAACCTCCAAATCAGTTGATGACATAAAAAGGGAGTTTTCATTTCTCAAGATCTGACATTCAACTTAGATTTTAATATATATGAGTTGGATATACAATTCAATCATTCATTAAATTTGATGATAACATGAGAATGAGCCTTCATCACTCGAGATCCATAATCCAGCAGATTATACGTATTTCTCTCATGTAACTCCTTGTATTGGGTCATAAGACTCCACAGGTGTGGTGTGCTATTCTTAGCCATCGGTCAAAGAAGTTTCCATGGGTCATTATTTAACTTTACATGCATTAGCTTAACTGTTGTTTTGATATATATACTAGAACTGAATTCCACCTTCTTCCAAACACTTTCTTACATGATCTTTGCACATTTCTGAGAATAGAATTCTATTCTTTCTGGAATTGTTAGCTTTTCAGCCATGACTAACAATCTGAAAGACAATAAATAAAATTAGATATGCTACTTAGATGATCAAAATATGCTAAATATAAGAAAAAATTCTATAGTAAATTGTCTATGGATTCAGATTTTGCACAACCTTGTATATATGTATATATATCTGTATTCATGTATAGATTGATGCCAAAGATATGTATCCATATTTATTAAAAATGTCCCTAACATTATGCCAGAAATGATATTAGGAAACTTTGTGTCAACTTAAAACATTTATATCACAAAGATTAAATTTATATTTTCACTTGTTATGTGACAGAAAGCTTGCTCCTTATTTTTCATCCCACAAAGACATAAAGGCATTAGAGTAGACTAGTGCACTTATTTTTAATCATTTCACCCTAATCAAGGCAACAAAATGACTAAGATGCAGGGGTGTTACTGAGTGTGAAAAAATATGAGAAAAAGAAAAACATTATTAGGGAACATGAACAATAAATGAACAGACATTAAAAAGACAGAAGATTGACATTGCATTTAAATTTTTACAGATCAAACTTGACGGGAAAGTAAGAAGCTAGAAGTGGTGAAAAAGCAACTAGAGCTGAGATGTCATGTTAAGATTAATAACATTGCAGGTTCTTCTTTGAATTTTATGAAGGACCTCTAAATATATAGCAGAAGTACTAGACCATACACTGCCGGTCATAATTATTAGGCCACTGCAGTTTTTAAAAAAAATGATGTATTTCGTACTATTTTTAGTATTTATTGCTAAGTGGATAATTCTAAATGAAAATAGAATGGTTCTTTTGTTATTATTACTTTGCAAAATTTTACAAGGCAGGGAAGCAAAGATGAACTCATCCAAATCACCCGAAATTTTCTTTATTCTTTCATTGATGAAACTACAATATAGGTAATTATTAAATATTTATAAATTCATTTAATGTACATGTTATTTTGGAGTATTAACAAAAAAAAAATTCTATTTTCATTTACAATTATTCACTTGGCAATAAATACTAAAAATAGTATGACATACTTCATTTTTAAAACACTGGTGTGGCCTAATAATGTGCATGTTATTGTGCAGTATTAACAAAAAAAAAATTCTATTTTCATTTACAATTATTCACTTGGCAATAAATACTAAAAATAGTATGACATACTTCATTTTTAAAACACTGGTGTGGCCTAATAATGTGCATGTTATTGTGCAGTATTAACAAAAAAAAATTCTATTTTCATTTACAATTATTCACTTGGCAATAAATACTAAAAATAGTATGACATACTTCATTTTTAAAACACTGGTGTGGCCTAATAATTATGGCCGGTAGTGTATATGGCAGCAATATTTGAAGCATGGATGAATGGTACACTTATAAAAAATGTAAGATAGATTTGATCAAGAAAAATTGTCTAGTATGAAACAGTGAGCCAGCTTCCCTAGAAGCAGACCTATCAATGATTCAATTCAATTTTTCCACTTTGTGTCACTGGAAAACATTAGCCTGAGAAGGCACAGTGACTCACTCTCTGAAGGTTTGGAAGGCAGAAAGGTTTCTCTTAGATGATTAATAGAAAGCATTTTTTGGAGGTATTAAAATCAACAAGCTATTTGTTGCTCCAGTTAACAACAAAATGTAGGTCATAAATATTGGTTCATGAATTTAGTTGTACAGTAATTATGAGTTTGTGGTGAACAGGAAGTTATCTCTTCAATGACTTAAAGCAGAATGACATATTTGTGTTTCTGTGCATGAGGATCAATGCAGATCTTCCGGTTGAAAAACAATTTAAAAGAAATATACATATATTAACCAATCAGAGAATTAAAAAAATACTTGAAAGTGATCTTCTTTTGACTTTCAATGAAGAATAAGTATGAGTGATTTTGTCTACTCTATTCAGAGGATCCAATTTAAGTTCTTCTCTCAGCACAGGTCAGGAAAATACTATTGGCTTACCTTCTCATCCTCTCTCTCTTGCTACTTTTATTTATCTCTTCTTTTTCTTCAAGAACATTTCGTAAAGCCAGATACAAAGAAGAAGACACAGGAAATGGACATTTAATTGAGCAGTTAGATCAAAGATATCAATGACTACAACTCTACCCTGCTATGCTCATAACACAATTATCTGGTTAAGTTTCAATTCATTGCTACCTTCTCACATTCAACAAACTGAACTCTTCTTACCAATCTTGGACCAGACAAAGAACATTACTAAACTTTTTTAATCAACCTTGTACCATATACACTACCGGCCATAATTATTAGGCCACCCCAGTTTTTTAAAAGAAACAATGTATTTCATACTATTTAGTGCATAATTCTAAATGAAAATAGAATAGTTCTTTTGTTATTATTACTTTGCAAAATTTTATAAGGCAAGGAAGCAAAGATGAACTCATTTGAATCACCCTAAATTTTCTTCATTCTTTCATTGATGAAACTGCAATATAGGTAATTATTAAATATTTATAAATTCATTTGATGCACATGTTATAGTGCAGTATTAACAAAAGAACCATTCTATTTTCATTTACAATTATTCACTTGGCAATAAATACTGAAAAATAGTATGAAATACATGATTTTTTTAAAACAGTAGTGTGGCCTAATAATTATGGCCGGTAGTGTATATGAACATTACTCATTTTGTAAAATACAGAATTGTTAATGTTTATATAAAAAAATATATTTTAACATAACATTTGATTGTTTCATATTTTTATACATTTCTGTGGGTGGACTAAACTAAACAAGGCCAAACCAAATCAATTCCAACTACTAACAAACTTACCTGGTCCACCTTGATAGGTTATACAGGTTTATACTCAGTGGAAACAAGCACTAAACAGAACTGATTAATAAACAGAAGATGAGATATCACTAGCCATGAACAGTGCAACCTAAACAATCTATCTCTATAAATTAAATATAAGATCCAGTTCAAAATTTCCTTGATTGACAAAGACCTGAAGAAGACTGGAGGACATGAGAGCTGAACAATTTTGATAACAACAAAGATGAATACATTAGTTTAAATGTAAATAATGTGAATAATGATAAGTTTTCATCTTAGAAATTCAAACAGAAATCTCAAAGAACTAGTAAACTTTTCAAGAAAAGGTTAAAATTTTAAAATATCATTTGCTGCTTTGAAATCCTCTGTTCAAGTTCTGACCTGACCAAGCATTGCTTAACACTGATTCTTAAACATGGTGTGCAATTTTCAATATAATATGGCTATAAGCTAATTCCATTGAAGACATCACAAAGAAAATGAGAAAACAAAGATTTTGAAATATTTAAATAAATTAAAAAAATATCTTTGTAAATATTTTAGACAAAGCAGCAGTACTCAGAAAAAAAAGAATTTTTTTTCTTTTAAATAGGAGCCTTTTATAGATGTCAATATGAAGGAGAGAATATTGTATGCTTTTATTTACAAATGGATTTTATTTCAACATGGCTAAACACCTTTGTATCACCAATACACACACTTAAAAATCTAACCTTGATTATACATCTATATATATATGTATATTCATTCAAACAGATTGATACATCTTTTATGTCATCCTTCAACAGCACATCCTGATTTTTCAGGGGCATATCCTGGTTTTCCAGTCATTTTATTCCGACAATGCTTTATTTCAATTATAGGCTTTTATTTTTTTACTTCATCATTCATTTCAGAATAAGTTCTCATAGAGATTTTTACATTAATATCGTTTGCGTGTCCTTCAGCTGTCTTTCACTGCCCTCCACACATACACTATTTGTCAGCCATCTTGGAATTAATGTCTCTGAATATGACAGTGTTTTGTAATTTTCTATGTAGATTTTACAGTGTATTTATCAATAAGCTTCTTCAGAGAGAGTTTAACTTGAGATACTCAGTTCCCTCTGGGTGTTCCTGTTCTGATTTCTTTATAGCAATTGTTATATAAGTATTTTGTTGTACCTTTTTTTGCAGGTTCTATGTTTTGCTTTAGGAAAAGTCAATTTAATGGACTTTGAAAATTTCAATGACTGAACAGGCGAAGGCTTTTCTTGTAGAACAATATATTGATAACACTGGGTTTTCTTTATAAACTTTTAGAAATAAAACAGTTTTTGTATGAGTGTTATATATATATATATATATATATATATATATGTGTGTGTGTGTGTGTATGTGTGTGTGTGCGTATGTGTGTGTGTGTATGTATTTGTAATATTTGCATGATTATTAAAACTACATGTACATATAGATATAGATAGATATATATAAGTATTTGGGTGTGAATGCACACATATACCTAAAAAATATGTGTACACAGAGCACAAATATATATATATATATATATATATATATATATATATATATATACAGAAACACTTACATATCTAATAAATATATATGTACAAAGACCATAAATATGTGTGCATATTTGAATTTTTACACATAGGTATATATCTATATTTATAACCATATCTATATATATATGTTCATGAATTTTGATTCACATATAACTTTAAATATAAATACTTATAAATTATTTAAATTTATTTAAATTTATACCTATTTCAAAGTAAAATTGTAGATATTTAAGAGTATATATATGTGTGTGTGTTTGTGTGTGTATATTCTAGCATATATATATATATATAGTTTTCAAAGAAAACTAAAATGTGTGACCATGTGAGTATTTGTAAATATATATATATATATATATATATATAATACCTTGATACTTGTTTCTGAGTATGCCCATCTGCTATTGTGCTATCATCTCTACAAACTTATATTACTTTGGCTAAACAATCATGGTTTGATTCAAACTCTTATTTATAGTTGGTATCCTTGCTAATGTTCTAACTACTCTGATATATGTTGATTGGTTGATTTTGTTTAGTCACACATCAACACTTCTATGGGTTATTTAATGCTGAAATCTAAATGTTTTGTATGGAGTTTTATGCCTTCAGCTACAGATAAAATGTACTGCTGGTCATTTTGTTCCAAAAATGTTATGTTAGTAATCCTCTCTACTATAATAAAGAGCATTATCTATCTATCTATCTATCTATCTATCTATCTATCTATCTATCTATCTATCCACACAAATATATATAAAACAGAAATAGGGGTTGTTCCAACGAAAGAAATTTGTGTAGAAAAAAAAATGCTAAAAGCTGTAAACGTTTTATTTAAAGTGGAGATTTGTTGTAGCTATTGTTATAATTATAACTTGATTTTTGTATGATATGTTAAGTGTTCATAATGGTATTTGTGTATTTATATGTGTTTTGAGTCTAAAGTTGACTCTCTTCAGGTGAATAAACTTTTAACTTCACATATCAAGATCCGTTTGTTTTTCTGATGGCCATGGTATCATCTATAAATAGATAAGTCAAGTTCATATGCATGCAAGCGTGTTGGGTTTTTTTCACACACACATGTTAAATCTCTCCCCTCACCTTCATTGGTTATATACATATAGCATAACGTTCTATGTCAATGGCACGACTCAGAGTTTCATTTGTCATGCAATCATTAGGTGTATTTTTCAACAGACTGTTTAATAGATTTGAATTTAAACTTAAATTCAGATCTATTAAACAGTCATTTTGAAAAATGCACCTGATGATTGCATAAGGCATAAAACTTCCAGTCATGCTATTGATGTTGGACAATATGGATATTTATTAATGTATATATAAAATAGGTCTGTTCATACTGCACTGAGCACTGATTTGTTAACACCTGAATAATAATACTATACATATGTGCATTCTCATATGTATGTTTATTAATTCATGTTACTATCTCTCTCTCTCTCTCTCTCTCTCTATATATATATATATATATATATATATCAATAAATTCCAAAAATTACAATTCATTGAATATAGCTATTTCAATGAGAAAACCCTTGCTTCATCAGCAACGGTCCAAAACAAAAATTTATTAATTCAAATATATTACAAAAATTCATATACCAGAAGGAGACCAAAAATATATCCATACACAGGAAGTTAAAAAAAAAGAGTGGTGTGGGGGATTTAGAAAGAAAAAATTATTTAAAATTTGTCGTCCAGACATTAAAAAAGGATCAGAGACAAGGATTCATGACTCGTTATTAGAAGAAAACTGTTTGATTACGTCTGTATTAAGGAATAAAGAGTCAAAATTTAAATGTTTCACAGGAATAAAAAGTGGTGGAAAGAAAGGAAAAAGAAAGGACAAATGGGGTAGATGAGGGAAAGTTAACAAAGAAATAAGACATGTATATATGCTATGATGAAGTGGATAAAGTATTGTGTCTTTCATCCTTCATTGGATTAAAGTGATTCTTACACTGAGGTAGCTACACATGTGCATAAAATAAATTTAAATATATAGCCAGTATATTTTTGTTTCTTTTTGTTTATGTTTTTATCACTTTTGCTATTAAATATTTCAAATTGAGATAATAATAGAAATGATGAAAACAAATTTGAAATGAATTTTGCTCCTCTAGTGTTTTCAGATGTTGATTCTCAATTGCAAATGAACATCCTCTACCAACTTAGATCTTCAAGACTTGTATCCCCACTGTGGAACTTCAGAAACTGGTGCTGTAATGTCTGTGAACCCTTCATCCCATGCTCTGTTAATGTTGAGATGCATTATGACCAAGCTTGGACTCATGAAATTCTGACCAAGCTTTAACTCATGAAAGTATGACCAAGCTTGGACTCATGAAATTATGACCAAGCTTGGACTCATGAAATTATGACCAAGCTTGGACTCATGAAATTATGACAAAGCTTAAACTCATGAAATTATGACTAAGTTTGGACTCATGCACTATGTCCAAGCTTGGACTCATGAAAAAAATTAAATGTGTCTCTTGTTTTTTCCTGTTCAAGATAAGGAGCATATAATGTTTTAAATTAAATTTTAAAAGAGATTAATATAAAATTACCAAAGAGGACACTTTAATCATAAGGAATGGGTAATATACTTTTGTGCAACTGTCATAAGAATATATGAGATCACAATTAAAAGGTTTATTCTCATATTGGAAATCATTTTCTGAACAACCTAATATGTACTTTGACACAGAAATATATATCTTATTAAATTTATATTTTTGTTATATGTGTATGTGTAATATATTTAACTGCTTGTTAATATCTATCTATCTATCTATCTATCTATCTATCTATCTATCTATCTATCTATCTATCTCATCCTGTTTGATTGTTTGTTTATCTATCTATCTATCTATCTATCTATCTATCTATCTATCTATCTATCTATCTATCTCATCCTGTTTGATTGTTTGTTTATCTATCTATCTATCTATCTATCTATCTCTCTATCTATCTATCTATCTATCTATCTATCTATCTATCTATCTATTTGTGTAGGCTGAGAAAGACATACAGAGAGAGAAGACAGAAAGAGTGGAGATGCCAAAAAGAGAAAGAGAGGTGGGTAACACATAATAAGAAGGTGAGTGAGTGAATGAGAAATAGAGAAAGAAAGAAGAAAGGCACTGATGGATAGATAAATAGATAAGGTGTGGTGGGGACATAGGTAGATAGATAGATTTCCTAAAGAAATTTTGTAATATCTTTTACTTTATTTTTTCCAGATTGGATTAATTCTGCAAGCATTTGACACCTTTAGAAGATGACTAGCCTTTTTCTGTTTCATCTTTTCTTATTTCTTCATGTACACAAAATTTCTAAGAAGGCAATTTCAATTTCTCTTTCTTCATTTTAAAAATTTTATTAAATATTATTTAAAATATTATTTTTCTTCACTTTCTCAAACTTTCAAATGCTATTTCTTAATTTATTTTCTAAAGAATATGACAAGCTTCCAGTTTTGAAAGTTCCGCTGAGAAGTATCCCCTGAATGCAATTCTGTTTATTTTCTTAATTTTTATATTACATATTTTGTTGCTGATGTATTTTTGGTTTGTTTTTTATCAAGTGTTAATCTATAAGTTTGAAGTTGAATGATACAAATTGTTTCTAAGTGTAAAGAGAGAATGATATAACCCTTGTAAATTTATTTTAATAACCAGCTTTGATAGAATATTATTATCAATTGACTATTATCATAATTTGTTCACATTTAATTTATTCACCTGTTACTGATGGTGGGATGAGTGGGTGGTGTAGTGGTTATTATCATGGAAAACAGAAATGACTGGCTGAGTTCAAACTGTAACAGAGACTTGTGTCATCTTTGAGATAATGTCCTCAAGAAATGCATGAACCCTATTCTCCCTTTAGCCATAAATAAAATATTAGAACAGATAAAAGAAAGTATGAAAAAGAAGACAGACTCTGTTCCCAAAACCATGAAGAAGGCAGTTGGAGACTACTTTACTCAGTCAGTCAGTTAAGTGCCATATGTGATACACGCTTGGGCGATCATGTCTCAAATGAGACATGACTGACTGGGCAGAAGATTATCCCGCAGTAGGTTGCCATTGTTTTCTGCGGTAGACTGGTTGCCAGCCAAAGCTATAGAACCCAATCTGTCCTATTATTTAACCCATAACTGGAGGGAATAGACGGATTAATACCTTTCTCAAAGGTATTTGCGTGTAAGTGAATGTAAGGAATTCAACTGGAATTCAAACTTGGAACCCTGATTTCTCGTTCTGAGCTGATATCCACTGCACCAGAATGCACATCCACTGCACCAGAATGCACATCCACTGCACCACAACACACATCCACTGCACCACAATGCACATCCACAACGCACCACTTTACTACCTTTCCCAAAAATGCATATAAAGAAAGTAAAGAAAATCTGTGCTGAGTCATGATTGTTTCTGGGAAAACTGCCAATTTTGGGTGACCTGAGTGTTCAGCATCGTGTCTGTACAAGTATTTAAAGTCAGCACACCACCTCTTAACCATTGTTTTTGATGGAGAAGAGTTGGAATAACACTTATTAAGCCATTGCTTTGCTTGAACAGTATTTTTTCCCTTCAATGTTTTATCAACACATAAAATTCAGAATTTTGCAACAGTAGCTTAACTTAAATAACTGTAATTTGTAAACTAATAATCCAATTGGGTCCAAATTTCTTCATTTGTCATTTGAAGGTAAGTACTTTATAAAAATCATATAATCATTATAAATATCTATATGTCAGGACTGGGACTTATTGAGAGATGTGTTACAAACCCTCACATATACAAGTTTTTACACAAAATTTTACTCAAGCCATTTTTTTGCTAACTGTCTGGATTCATTTTAGCATTTATTTATTTCAGTAAATTACTTCCATCAATAAATGTTTTGTAAAACATTCCTGTCAAAGGAAAGGGTAAAAAACAAACTCAGTCTGTTGAATTCATTTTTATTTGCCATTTAATTATTTTAAAATAATTTTACATTTCTTTTTTATTATATCAGTTTTTATATCAATGTAATTTACTCCGTAATAAAATATAAATTATAACAATTTTGAATTTTAACATTGATTTAGTATTATATGTATAAACTTTACTTTTCTAAAACTCTGCAGATTTTGCGTACATACAAGTAAATTTGAAAGACAAATCAAACCTTTTTGAATGTCATTAAGAATTGTGAAAAGTGCACTGATTGTATAAAATACTTCCAAATATTTTATATTTAATTTTTTAAAAAAAACAAATCAATTTTTTTATTCATTTCATGCCTAAGCAGAACAATAAAGCCAGTGAGACAAAAGAGATTACTGAGTACTAGAGAATATGTGAAGAAAAATACTATTAAGGAGAGAGAACAATAAAAGAACAGAAATTAAGAAGATGGAAGATAAGGATTGATATTACATTTAAATTTTTTAAGATCAAAGTTGACTAGGAAACAGAAAGCCGGAAGAGAGTTCCACTTTGTTTAATTTTCACTGTGATTGATTGAACTCCATATTGAAAATCTATCAATTTTTTCTTTCTTTAGACTTTCTCTTTTTAAAGCAAATTAGCTTGTTATTTGTTTTTTTAAGATGTCCACTCTGTGAATAAATGCTTCCTATTTTGTTTGAGAAAATGGCAGCTAGTTAAATAAATAAGGAACACCTGTTATCCATTGATCAGTTTTGGTAATTGAAGTGGCTATTCTATCTGTTTATCTATTTATTTTTACTTACAGTCATTTACACAGTTGTAGCCCCAACATCTTTCCTTCCCAGTCGAAAGCCTCCAGAGACTGTCACAAGAACATGTGACACCTCATCATATTCCACTTACCAAGTGTCCAGTTTATCTGTTGGAAATAATTGCGGAACAAAAAAAGGTTCATGTCAAGGGAGAATATTTATCTCTTTCATGAAGTAATGAGAATAAAAATGTTTCTGACTCTTTGTTTTTATAGTTGAAGAATTTCTTGCTTTAGTTTATCTTCTTTGACTTGGAGAACTGGGCTGACATGGGAATATAAGAAGTTCAATACAAATAAAAGACGGTTGGACAACTCAAGCAGTTTTGACTAGAAATCTATTATTGACTGATTGATTCATTTGTTTTTATGACTTATCAACCCTTTGCAGGTTATTTAAGGCCAGAAAATATTTTTAAATTGTAAGGATTTTTTTTTTTTTAAAGTATCAATGGTTTAGTGATGCAAGTCTTATTAACACCTATAGCAAGGGATGGATTCACACCTAATCAAAATTTAATAAATAAACAAGAAATTATAATGTGGATATAAAATGGGGGATCAAATTTAGTTTACAATCAATATGTAAACTGTTCCCTCACATTCTGGCCACAGTAATTTCTATACATTTATATTTCAGAGAATGTAAATAAATCTAAAAGACATGCCTGTGTAGGCAATGATTGATTCATTTTTTTATCATTTATCAATCTTTTCCAGACTATTTAAAACCAGAAAATATTTCAGATTATAAGAATTTTTATTTTAGATAAAAGCTTTACCAATTAACCCATAACTGAGGAAAGAAGAGGTGGATTTATACTTTTGTGAATAAGTCAACATAATGAACCGAACTGGAATTGAAACTTGTCTGTCTTATTTACAGTTGCAAGCCATTTTCTATTATATCACTTGCACATCCAAGCTTACATCACCTGGTATTCCCAAATGTTTACCCATCTAAGTACTGACCAGGCTTGACATTGTTTAACTTTGGTAATCATACGGCAACTGTTTCTTCAATGTGATATGGCTGTAAGTATATTCATTATTGACTCAGTGAGCAATACACCTACAAAATGATACTACTGTAAAAATATCAGAAGCCTAATATATGTATATATTACATATGGAAAGTGTTGAAAGCAGGTACAATAGAGAATAGAAACTGGATGTGGGACACATTAAAAGAAGGTGTAGTAACATCAGCCATCAAATTCTTCTTTTTCTTCTTTTATGTGCCATGTCCTTTCAGAACGTAGGTGATCATGTCTTTCCACATCTCCCTGTCCCTGGTGGTTCTTAGCACGCTTTCTCCTGTTGCACCATGCAACCCTCGTTCTGTCATCCACCTGATCAGGTTCTTCAAATATGTTACCCGCTGCTTTCCTCTGTCTCTTTTTCCCTCTGTCTGGCCTGTTAGTATCAGGTTCTTCAAGCCCTCTTTCCTCATTGCATGTCCCAGGAACTTCAGTTGTCTCTTCCTGATGCTCAATATTAATTTCCTTTTCGTTTCCATCATTTCCAAAACCTTGTCATTGCTCACATGCTTGATCCATGAATGGATAAAAGATGAAATTATTGATGTCATGAGAAAGAGACAAAAAACAATGCTAAGGTGTGGCACAGAATATAAGACTCTGCACAAAGAAATTAGGAGCAAATGCAAACTGACTAAAGAAAAATGTACAAAATAGCAAAAATGAGTATCAATGATAAAGCAGATATTTATATAAAAATAAGAGAACTAGTAGGTTAAAAAACATGCTCAACAGCTGGATGCATAAGCTCCAAGGATGGGATACTGATATTAAAGAAAGAAAAAATTACTCAGAGATGGAAAGAATATATTGGAAAACACTACCATGACAAAAGAGAACAACTGGCAATACATGGAAATATCAAAGGATCAGGAACATTCAAATCTGAAGTGGATACAGTACTCACTAAATTGAACAAAAACAAAGTATCAGGACCAGGCTGAATTGTAATAGAGATGCTGGCAACCTTAAATAACTTTGATACTCACAAGATTACCAACAAATAAAGAAAATGTACAACAGTGGTGATATACTGGAAGATCTAAGTAGATCCATTTTCATAGCACAGACTAAGAAGCCATGTACAAATGAATGTGAATTCCATTGGGCAAGTAACCTAATGAACTGTATAGCAAAACTTATCATCTGAATTCTAATGACTAGAGCATACAGCAGAATCAAACCAGAAATAGGACATGAACAGTCTGGGTTTGGTTTGTTAAAGACAATGGAACAAGGAATGATATTTACATTCAGAATGATATTGGGAAGAGCCATGCAAATACAGAAAGAGATGTACCTGTGTTTCATAGATATGCAAAAGCATTTGATAAAGTACATTACAATGAACTGTTGGAACGACTTGGTAATCAAGGCATATTTGTGAGAAATATTAGAATAAGCCAGAACATATACTGGCAGAAAACTGACTGCATATGGATAGAAAATGAGTTTGGCTAATATACAAATATAGAAAGGGATGTAAGACAACAATGTGTCTTCTCACCAGTCTAGATTATCGTTTTCTCATGACTACTATTCAGAAACTGTATTTTAACTGTATTGTTCTAACAGAAATCTTGCAATAATGTTCTGATTTTCCTTTGTTATAAAAAGAAAAAAACATGAACAATTCACTGTAATATACAAATTACTTTTACAACAATTTTATCCAATGGAGATGACATAGCATAGTGTTTATTGATGTAGAGAATAGAAATGACAAAGCTGAAATTTTGACTAAAATTATATATGTTCACTTAGCACTAATGACACTATTCTCCAGTCTTTGTCCTATTCACAATATGATTCAACACCACTGACCTTGCCTTGTTCTTGGCATGATTAATCACCCAGGTTCTTATCATACTATCATGATGATTCAGCACCTTTGTTTTTGTCTTTTTGTTGGCATGATTCAATGCCCCTGTTTTTGTCCTATTTTCATCATGATTCAACACCAGTACTGCCCTTGTTTTATTCTTGGCATGATTCCACATCTCGGTCTTTGTCCTATTTTCATTGTTGTTTAACATCCCTGCCCTATTTTTGGCATATTTGAACAGACATGTTCTTGTCCTATTTTCATCATGATTGAACACCCTTGTCCTTGTCCTATCTGACCTGATCGAACACTCTAGCCCTTGTCCTACTGTTGCCAGGATTCAACACTTCTGCCTTTGTCTTATTGTTGGCTGGATTCAACATACCTGCTTGTTATGGTGCCCACGTATGAGGAATGGATTCTTCCTTTTACTATATAATTACCTGCAGGAGCAGAGTTAATTACAGTAGCTAGAAGTAGGCAGTTAATGATAGCTAGTATGCAATTAAAGCCAGCTACTAGTCAGGTAAAAAGCAGCGTAATTGTACTGTTTAGACTTACTTATTTCTATTTACTTAATTAGTAACATTTACAGTGTACATATATTCTTCTTATACTAATATACTGTTTGAACCTAACTCCTGTGTTTTGTATCTTACTCCTGATCAAACTGGTCACTTAAACTTTGCAGCAAAGTTTCGCCATGACAACTCTACAACAAATTGGCGAAGAAGATCCACAGCACTGCTCTTGTTCTATTGTCAGCAGGATTCAACATCCTTGTCCTTGATCATATATTTTGATAAGGATATCTTGTCTCTGTCATGTCATAATGGTTAACAAAGAAGAGTGTAGTTAATAGCACATTTGAGAAAACCACTCACCCATAACTACAATTGTTATACTCTTTATCATCTTTGACTGCAGACCTGTCTAACTACAAATATACGTGAATATTTTACATATTATGATGAATGTAGTGTCTAAATGATCTGACATAATACTGGGTTAAATTATTTTCTTGATAAGGATGTGAAGTTTATTTGTAATATATAAAGAGAACAGGTTAAAAACACCCCAAGACGTATGACAGAATCAGCTTCAAAAATTATTAATTGAACATAATTATTGGTGTCATTACTTGTGTATCGAAAGTAGAAAATACAAAAAAGATATCTGAAACTAAATGGAGAAAAAATATATTTTTTTATGATTTTGGAAAAAGGTTGAATATTGCAAAGAAAATAGAATCAAAATAAAATGGTGAAAAATAAATAAAAATTATGGCAATAAAAATTAATGTCGTATTAACAAAAAAATGACATTTGAAAGATAATAATAAAAGCAAAAGTAAAAATGTTTAATTTGCCGTTCTTGCAGATTTATTAATTACATTAGCTTGAAGGAAGAGAACTCAACACCAAACGGAAGATGGAAATGATGAGTTGAAATTATTCTACTGTTTAGTTGATTTTTTACCAGATTTTATATTGCAGGTGTAAACAATTTAAAATGTAAATAATTCTTTTAAAGCAAAAAGAAAAAATATTATTAAAGTAAAAATGGGTATATTAAAAACGATTTAACATAGAAATGAAAAACAAAGCAAAAGAAAAAAAATAATTGCCATAAGGCAATAAAAAATAAAATAAAAAGATTAGATGAAAAAGTTCAGTAGTCATCAGTCCTTCTTTAGAGCTCAATCGAAGGATCAAATACTATGCACAATGATTAAAATAAAGGGAGAATACCAAAGAAAGTTATATATATATTAAAGGCAATCAACGTTCAGTCCCACAAACCACTTCTTTTGCTTACAAAGGGCAGGCTGCATTGACTTTATATATATTGTTTTCACAACTTTTGAATGGTACTCTGAATGTGTCTTACTCAAAACAGAGATAATGTCTTTGGTATTGAATATGGCGCACTTAAGATTATTTAATGTGTTCAACTATCACAGAAACAGATATACTAATATATATTAGATATATTATTAATTAATAATTATTAGATAAATTAATAATTAATGTAGGTTAGCATCCATTAGACATTCCTAATGCCCCATTTGTCAGAATTAAAGATATTGATTTTTTATCAATAAAGAAAATTGTGTCATAATAAGAATACAGTGTCAAATCAATTCTTAACTTTTTATATAATTATCTGGGCATGGAGATATTTTTTTAAGCAAGTGTACAAATATTGGTGGATAATAATTATTTATCTTAAATAAAGAATAAATTTGTATAAATTTTTATTAATTTTTGCTACTTGGTTAATAAATGCATATATCTATATATTCTTTACTAGCAGCATAGCCCGGCATTGCTCGGGTGTAATGAAAGCTTTAAAACTAATCCATGGTCCTGGAGCTCAGACTCCTTGGACGTTGGCACAAAAGACTAAAAAATTTCCAGTTAAAGTGAAATCGTAGACTGAAAGAAAAATGAATGAATGTGAGTCAAATTTTGATTTCCTGGTAACGATTTATATATTATCGATTTTCTGCACTATTGTAAGAACTGCAACCTTGAAACTTCTGAATATCAAATCTTATGTCTTTGTTTATGAGTGTATCAAATTTGATTAAAATCGGACCACTCCTTCTATAACCCGATTTTTTCGATTATCGATTTTCGATATTTATCGGGTGTACCTCGACACAAAACCTAGCTAAGAACACTCGCAGATGCTTATAGTACAACTGTGTAAATTTCCGAGAAAATCGGTTCAGCTTTTTCGGAGTCTATAGGTAATGGATACACACAGACAAAGTTCCATTTATAAATAAGTTTAGATTTATAAAACTTTTTATAAAAATGTAAAAGAAGTTTTACCTGACAAAACGTTGCTTGTTTAAAATATGTATACAGGGTGCTGCAAAAGTAGAGCTACAATAATGAAAATCAAAACTTGTGCATATTGGTTATACAAACATATCAATAATTAAAATATCAATTGTTCAAATATTAAAACTGTTTTCCCTGTCATTCACATGCTCCTCTTTACCTGGTCCTGGGTATGATGGTAAACTGCATCCGCAGCAAGACCTCTGATTTGGAGGTTGTTAAAAGCATGGAACCACCTATTAATTGCTGTTGTTCCTAGGTCCACTCTGACCTGGAGTGGTAGCACCTGTTAGGGTCCCAGGTATGGGCAAATAGTTAACTCCTAAACTGGGGTCAAAACACTATGAAAGTATGAAAATACACTTTTATAGAAAAATATACATTTTTAAAGGAAAATATTACCAACAATACATTTTTGAAGAAAAAAATTATTACCATAACACGTTTTTGAAGGAAAAAAAAAATTCCCAGCAAAACATTTTTGAATACAAAACTAGAAGACCATTTCAGTTTTCTAAAATAAAAAAAATAAAAACAAAAAATTTTTCATTAAAATCTGACTAAATCAACCTTTTCACTATAACCAAACATTAAAAAAAAGACCTTAAAATATCACCTTTTTGGCATTAAATAACTCATGGAGGTTGATATGCCGTTAAACAAAACTCAAACTCCTCTTTACCTGCAAAAACATTTATTATTATTAGTTATTAAAAAATAAAATTATAATAAATCTATTATAAGAAAAATTATAAAAAGGAAAATATTCATTGTCATGAATTCTAGTATTAAAAGAATCCTAGAATCACTATTGTAATACTGTTATCATACTTAATGTATACCTACTTTTAGGTATACAGGGGTGGGCACTACAATCCAGAAAAATATATTCTGAAAGAAAAACTGTGTTATTCAGAATGACAAGTATTTACATGACCAATTGCTTTATAATGTTGCTGTCTGATCTCTCCTCTACCATATTATTCAATCCAGCCCCCTCCAACTTCAATCACAGCCTCCACACAAGTCCGAAACCTCCTACAGGCATTGGTCACCTGGTCCTTGGACAAGTTGGTCATGGCCTTGATGATGGCAGTCCTCATGGAGTCGACAGTATTGTGTGCATGTTTGTTGGACTGTCTCTCAAATATGCCCCATAGGTAATAGTTGCAAGGATTCACGTCTGGGTTACTAGGAGGCCAGAACTTCTTTGACCAGAACATGTCCAGATTCTCGTCACACCAAACTTGACCAAACTGGATGCATGAGCAGGAGCTCTTGTATCGGAGATCCTCATGGATGGTGCGAAGGACCGTTGTCCTATGCACATTGAGCCTTGTCTCCAATGTCTGCATGGACGAGCTCGAGTCTTCATTGATAAGGACCTGAAGCTGCTCTAAGAAGCCCTTGTTCCTCTTTCAAACCTCAGATTGGTCCTGTGTTTTTCTCTGAGGAGTCAGAGACTCACCCCACAACCTCACCAGACTCTTTGAAGATCTTGGCAATGTCATACACAGTTGATTTTGGGAAATGAAAAAAACTCAACAATCTCTTTGGGTGTGTGGCTACAATGTAGGAGGACAATAATTGCAGTATGGCACTCGAGTTCACTGGAAAGTTTGCTTAATTTGTTCTTAATTCAACAGATTGTTGTCACACAAATCTGAAACAAAAAAAATGGTATATTTAATATGGTTGTCATTTTATGCCAAATTAAAGTTAGTCTGGATTGTAGCACACACCTCTGTATATAGCACAAGGTTGAAATTATGGGGTACTCAATGAGTACTGAACTCACTATTTAGTCATAACTGATACAAGATAAACTGGCTAAACATTACACCATGTCGAAGTGACCAAGTAATTTAACAAGCATATCTTAGTTGTAGCACAAGACTGAAAGTGTAGAATGTCCAGTAAAGATCAAAATCACTACTCAGTAGAAATTGATTTGGCAAGACAATCTTGTTAAACTGTACACCACATCAAATTGCCCTGATTTACTTTTCGAGACTGAAACCTTGTATTTTTCAGTTTTGAGTCAGACTTTGTTGTATTTTGATGCTTTGCTCACAAAAAAATAGAGGATGAAAAAGTTTCGCCATATCATGTTCTATGAGTTACAGAATGGAGTAATTGTTGGAACTACAAAGAAAAAACTTTCAGAAGGTTTATTTAGATCATACTCCAGCTCTTTGGACAGATAAAAAGCAGATTTTGTTGAGGGGATTTTAACCTAAACAATCAGCCTCATTCTGGTCAACCTTCTGACATTAATGAAGATACTCTGCTTGCCATTGTGGAGAATAAACGAATAAAAAGCAGATTTTGTTGAGGGGATTTTAACCTAAACAATCAACGTCATTCTGGTCAACCTTCTGACATTGATGAAGATGCTCTGCTTGCCATTGTGGAGAATAAACAAATAAAAAGCAGATTTTGTTGAGGGGATTTTAACCTAAACAATCAACGTCATTCTGGTCAACCTTCTGACATTGATGAAGATGCTCTGCTTGCCATTGTGGAGAATAAACAAATAAAAAGCAGATTTTGTTGAGGGGATTTTAACCTAAACAATCAACGTCATTCTGGTCAACCTTCTGACATTGATGTAGATGCTTTGCTTGCCATTGTGGAGAATAAACGAATAAAAAGCAGATTTTGTTGAGGGGATTTTAACCTAAACAATCAACGTCATTCTGGTCAACCTTCTGACATTGATGAAGATGCTCTGCTTGCCATTGTGGAGAATAAACGAATAAAAAGCAGATTTTGTTGAGGGGATTTTAACCTAAACAATCAACGTCATTCTGGTCAACCTTCTGACATTGATGAAGATGCTCTGCTTGCCATTGTGGAGAATAAACGAATAAAAAGCAGATTTTGTTGAGGGGATTTTAACCTAACCAATCAACGTCATTCTGGTCAACCTTCTGACATTGATGAAGATGCTCTGCTTGCCATTGTGGAGAATAAACAAAACATTTCAATAAAAGAAATTGCTAAAAGTTTGAATTGACGTGTGATTACGGCAGGAAATTTGACAGCCTGCACGGTTTACGTATCGATAAGGCACTTTGGTGCAGACAACACATTTTCCCTATTCAAGAATGTAAGCAAGATGATGAGATTATAAATCCAGATTACACCCACAATGTTCAGGGTCTCAATGCTGAGCATTAGCACCCTGGAGAAGTTCTAAGCAAACCAAGAATCTATTGGCCCAAAAGCAATCAGAGCTACTTGGTCAAATCTCAATCAGGAGCCCTCATTAATACTTAGCAAACATCTTTCTCCAGAGTTGTGTGTGAGATGTGTCTTGAGTGGTTTGTGGCAACTGTGAGAGTGGATAAAAAAGAAGAAAAGTGACCAAATAGACAACAGATTCAGAAGAGTAAATTAAGAGCAGATTTGTGAAGCACCGCCTCAAAGATGCTCCAATTCATGAGAAGGAAGGCCTTAAGTGCCTGCCTAAGGATATTAAAAAAGGATCTTAGTGATCTCTAGAGATGAAAACCAATGAAAACTTTAGAAGAAAGAGCAACATTCTTGGAGATCATTTTACAATAATCCTTACGCTTTTGTTAAAAAGCTGTTCACTAAGACGAAGTGTGGTAAACTCGATGTACTGCAGAAGGAACTCAAAAGCCACCTGAGGATGAAATATTTTGATACATGGAAAGATATTCTAATCACTCCAATGAATGATTTTTCAAGGCCTCAAGATCTAGAGATCTTGTTTAATGACAGTGGACTAAAACTGTGGAAAAATTCAGGAATGTATCCACAAATCTCATGCTGGTAGTTCTCCTGGAATAAATGGAATATCCTACAAGTTATATAAGCATTATCTAAATCTTCTTAAGCAACTCATCATTCTCCTTCAGAAGGCATGGAAATAAGGTATGGTATCTCAAGAATAGTGCCTGGCGGATGACATTTGGATACCTAAGGAAAAGAATGAAAAAGACATTGCAAATTTTTACCCCATCTCCTTTTTGAGTGTAGAGGGGAAAATATATTTTGAAGTCCTTGCTTGTCATATGACAACCTTCCTGCTTGGTAACCATTACATAAACACAGCTTCCAAGAATGCTAGGATATCTGGCTTACCCTGATGTCTGGAGCATTCACACATGATTTTGAACTCAATCCTATCAGTCAGACAAAATAAAACTGAGCTTCATGTACTTTGGCTTGATCTCATAAATGTGTATGTATCCTCATGAACTAATTTGAATGTCCTTCAATTTTTTCAACTTCCCTAGTAAGGTTGGCGGAATCATAATGAAATATTTAAGAACAGCGTTTATACAATTCACCATTGGTAACTACATCACCAAGTGGCAGGCCCTCAAGGTCAGCATCATGATGGGGTGTGTGATTTCACTATTTCTTTTCATTATGTCTATGGAACTCATATTGCAGGGTGCAGTGGACACAGCAAAGTGAATGATGACTAAGGAACAAATGTCCCTTCCTTCTTCCAGTGCATTCATGGATGGCATCACCATTCTCGTTCTGTCTAAGGTTTGGTGCCAATGAACTACTGCAGTGCTACCATATGCTCTTCATCTGGATGAGAATGAAGGTTAAACCCCAAAAATGTCAGAGCTGATCATTACTCAGAAGCTCTGTCAGGGTGATCCACTTCTGCATTGACAGTGATATGATTCTGCCAGTCAAAGGTGAGCCAGTGAAGAGCCTTGGACAGTTGTATGAAATTCTACTGACTGATCAGCATCAAGGTAAAGCGGTATAGAAAGTGGCACTAGATGGACTTGAATTCATCAACAGAAGCCATGTCTCTGGCAAACTGAAGGCTCATTGCTATTAATATGGCTTGTTACCCCATCTTCTGAGGCTATTTCAGGTGTATGATATTACTCTGTTTTGCATTCAGCAGGCGCAACAGTGTATCAACGAGTACCTGTGCAAATAGCTTGGATTTTCCCCTGCTTCTCTACAGTGGAACTCTATACCAATGCTGGAAACCTGCAACTTCCCATCTTCTCATTGGTGGAGGTGTTCAAGGTCAGGAAGGTATGCCCTCATATGATGATGAGAAACTTGGCTGATAAGGTTGTTTGCAGGTTACCACCAGATATCAAAACTGGCACCAAATGGTTGGCAGTAGAAGTTACCCAAAAAGCAGAATCTAGCCTGCAAACCAAGGAGACTATGGAGGTGACCCAAACTAATCAAGTTGGCCTGGGCAGTACAAGCAAATAGTTTTTCTCTAAATAGGGTCTAAAGGGAAAACGAGACATGGTGGTTGAAGAAATCAAGAATTTCAAGGATGAGCAGTAACTGCTGCTTCTCAGGCCAAATAATGTGCTTGGACTACATGGAGTGACATTGATCCAATGAAGCTATCATGGAATAACTTGATTGCAATAGAGCCATTGGCAATATCATTCCTTCTGCTATCTACCTATGTTCTCCTACCAAATGCAACCAAGCTCAAGATGTGGGGATACATTGTGTCAAAGTGATCAAGGTACTTTACGCTATCTGCTTTCTGTATGCCCATAATCATTGCAGATATATACATGGCATCATAACAAAATGATGGAAATGGTCATAGAATTAGTCAGTCTACAGTGCAAAGTAGCTAAAAAACAGCCTGTAATGGCCAGAGAACCCAAAATCTGTTTTCACAAGGAAGGTGAATGTCCTGTGTGGAAAACCCAAATAATTTCCAACATGACACCACTGACGGGTGTTGGAGAGGGTTGCTTGTTCTTAGAACACCTCTGCAATTTCTGGTACATATCATTCAGACAGACACATGCCCTGACGTTGTAGCGTGGTCCATTTCAAAAAAGGTGTGTTCTCCTAGTAGACTTAATGGTTCCATGGGAGGAGAACAGGGAGAAGGTGCACAAGTGAAAGAAAAACCATTATGAATTGCTGCGATGGAGTAAATAGACTAAACTATTGCCCGGTTCACACTCCACCCTCGTCTATTGAACAGGAGTAGAGGCTCATCCCTTGTTCCCTTTTTAGGATGTGGTTTCCAGCCTTCTCTTTTCTAATCTTTTCACTCTTACGTAGCCCCCTGCACATCAGTGGCATTACTGCCTTGCTCGGGGTGATATGATTGAAAAAAAAAAACCTGTGAGGAAAAGGGGTGGGCATGCCAGGTGCTACCTATTGAAGTCAGGTGCTAAGGATTCCTTGGACGGTCAATTGTCTCCTTTCTTTTGAGGGTGGGCATCACTGACTGAAACCTGATGCATGCTTCCCATCATCTCCAGACCATGGCTCAACAGACATCTGGTCAAGATTCAAAATAAACAAAGTTGATTGAAGCCATGCTCACAACACAATGCCACCTCTAACAGGAAACTCATCTGTTTATCTTCCATTCTATATAAACATGTTGTGTATTGGTTAACAATCAAAAGCAAACACTTTTAATTGCAAGAGGTGGTGAACACTTCTACACAAAATCAATTTCCTGTTTGGTGACAAAAGCTGCTGGTGGCACCAAAGGCGATAGTACTGCCTTAGTCACCAAAACTGTGTTATCTCTCCTGGTTGGTAGCTGACCAGGGTAGGGTATCGCTCGTGCTTTCACATATTGTTTGTAGAAAAGTGAACTCAGAAAGATTTTGCATTTGACAGTTATTTTTTATAATTGCAAAATACTTTGAAAATAAGAAAAATTGTTTCTTATCTTAGACAAAATTTTGTGCATATTTTCTAAGTTGTCTAGAATTGACATATCCTGGGATAAATAATATATTAGGGAATTTGTGATTCATTTTTTGAAAATACAGTATATTACATATATAATAATATTTTAAATTACTTTTGAACAGAATCTGCCTATAATAAATGAAAATGAATATTAACATTATTATATTTTTGGATGTTATATTTTCCATGAAATATTGAATAGTTCCTTTAATTTTGGGGGATGAAAATTTAAAAATATATCATGTCTGGTTTATATAGCAATTGATGAATCATGGGTAATTTAAATTAAATTGTCTGAATTTAAATTCCATTGATTTTTATGTTAATGTTTTTGTACTGCTTTTTAAAAATCTAATACATGTGAGTAGATTTGTGTGTGTGATGTGTGTGTGTGTCTGAGGTGTGTGATGTGTGTGCATGCGTGTGTGATGTGTGTGTGGTAGTATGCATATCCTTACATGCATGTATTTAGAAATATCTATCAGTACTTACCTCCAAAGATTCCATAAAAAATGAGCATTCACAAGGAAAAAATGCCCTAAGCTTAATAAAAACAAAGTTTTATTGTCAAAATCTTGAAGAAAGACCAAAGATTTTTGATTATTCAAAAAATATCTTTAGTTTTTTTTTTAGAACCTTCAAAGTTTTAGTTGAAATTTTGTGTCAGTTGGTGACCATAAGTTCATACTGGAAGTTTTAGCATCTTTTTGCAGTGAAAAACATATTGATTTGGGAATTACTGCAAAAATCAAATAACTGTTGGATTTTTCCTGAAACTTTCAAGACTTATTCACAAATGAATGAAATTATTTTAGAACAGTTTCTTATATAATCTTCATGAAAATATTTTTCTACATCTCTCTCTGCCTCTGATTTAATTTTATGAAATTTCAAAAAAATTATTTTTGTAGGCTATTTGCATGTGAGGGAATATAACAAAATTAACAGAAACTGGAACTTGTAAGTTTCCAAAAAATGAGTGTTTTTTATTACTTTAGCCATATTTGCAAATCTGTCAGCACAACATAATTCTCTCCATTAAAAAATTAAAAAAAAAGGAAATGTACATTTCTGAAACATTATTTGAGGAATATTAGCTGATTTACAGTTTAACCTGATTTTAAACAAATATTACTTTTAGTTTAAAATATCACAGAAAAGCATTTTTTAATATAAATGTGTGAGTTTGTATGAGATACTGACAACTATCCTGAAAAACTTATGTTTGGGATGTTTTTTCTACAGGGGAATTATCTGTAAAAATTACTTGACAAATATAATGTGAGTACTATTTTTATATAATTTTTTTTATCTACCCAATAATCTTAAAAATGTGGAAAAATATTCTAAGTAATCTAATATTTTATTGAATTTTAGGTACTTTGGATTTAAATTTATTATAGTTACTGCTCTTATTTTTTGATGATGCTATGTAAAGATGTCTGTATTTACAAAAGCTGTCATGTTTATACAAATAAAAAAATATTCAAAATTCTTTTTAAAATACTGGCAGTGGGGGTTACTGAATTGTAGTAAGCTATTCCATTTAGGATAAGCAAATACAGTATTTTATTTTTAATTAATGCAGAATTTTAAAAATTTAAAGTTACAAATAATTCTAATTTGAATTTTTCAAAATGAAAGCAATTTTTGTAAAAACTCATTATTCATTGAGAAAACATTTTTTTGTCCATTCACAATCTGGACCTTTTTAAGTATAGGGTTACCTGTAATCTTTCCTACGTAAACTCATGAAATGCACTTTTGCCTTTTCTTATGCTCATAAGACCACATAGTAATTCTCTAATTTGAGTGGCTCTTGGACATTGTATTGAATATTAGTATCAAAAACCTATATATCTAGATTTATTATTTGATGTGTAATAAAAAGAAATCATATTAAACTTATTATATGTATGATATTTTTATTGTGCCATTTTAATTGATTGATTGATTCATTCATTTTTTACAGATTATCAACTCTTTGCAGGCTATTCTTTTATTTATTAATTTTTTTATGATAATATCGCCCCAAGCAAGGCAGTTTACTGCCACTGATGTGCAGAGGGTTACATAAGAGGAAAGTTATGAGAAAGAGTGACAGGTTATAGGGGGTGTCAGGAAGTGGGTAAAAGAAGGGTGAGAATACTGATGATAGTGGAGTGGACAGAGAAAGGAGCCTGAGAGAGAGGATGCAAGTAAGTGAGATAGGAGATGACTATTGACTTTACATTTAAATTCTTGGAGATTGTAGCTGTCGGGGAAGCAAGTAAGCGAAAAGGAATTCCACAGGTGGGAATTGCTGATGGAATAGAATTTGCATTTACATTTTATTGATTTCACAGTAAAAGGGTGGGACCTAGTTGCTAATCTTGTGGCTCGAGTAAATTCATATATAGGGAGCCCCAGACAGTTAAGTTCATCGGAGCAGAAGCCATGAAAGTATTTGTAAAAGAGAAAATATTTTTAGATTGTAAGACTATATTTTTGGCGATAATAATGGTTTGGTGATACAAGTCTTACTAATTAACCCATAGCTGGGAGAGGTAGATTTATACCTTTTCCAAGAGCATTGGCACATAATTGAATATACTGAAACCAATGAGAATTGGGATTCAGCTTTCCAGTTAACAATTCCAGGCCATTATTCTACAAACCACTAGTACATCCAAAATTGCAGAACCTGTATTCCCAAGCAGTCACCCATATAGGCACTGACAAGGTTTGATGTTGCTTAACTTAGGTGATTGTATAGGAACTGGTGTTTCAAATTGATATAGCCAGAAGCTGAATGATTATTTTAAGAAAGAAAAAGGAATCATGGAATAAAAATTTATGAAATCTGTTTGTCCATGATAATGATCATGATAAAAGTTATTTTTTTTAAGAGAAATTTATATTTAGTTATATGAGAATGAAATCTTTTACATGAGAATTAATTATTATTGTTTTAATATTATATATATATATAGCATCAGTAAAAATCCAGGATAGGATTGGTAAATAATCCAGGATAAGGTTGGTAAATAATTCAGAGGGATCCTAGTAATATCATTAAAATATTAAAACTGATCCAATAAAGATCTCAATGTACATTAATTAATTTAGATATTTATTTACTCATCTGTAAATTCAGATAAAACTTAGCGAGGAAATGGCCATTTTCAACATGTCATTTTAAGACATGCATTCTCAACCCGAGATATATATATATATATGTAATATTAATCCCAAATCTAGATTTAAACTGGAAAACCTTAAAAATTGTACCAAACTGGTTGGCCATGTGTGAAAATGAAAAATGAAAAATCAAAAAGACCCTAATATAAGTTAGAGTACAGTAAAAAAAAGCCAAACTATACAATGGTGGTGATGTTTGAAGATTGCGCCAAGAGGAAAAGTTAGCCATTTTGTTGTTTCCAGAACAAAAAAATTAATGAACGAAAGATCAGAAATAAGATCCAGATGTAATCACACCTATAAATACATATTAGGTTCATACAAACCTGGATGAAAGTGTTTAAGTAACGCTTCTCTAATTTTAAAAATTTTCAGTTGTTTAAAAATTCTAATCACATGTTTATAAAAAGCCCTGTTTGCACATTTGAAAAATGTTGGAAAATCAGTGATTATAAATTGCTTGAAAATACCAAAAAAGAAAAATTTATGTTACAGAAAAACTTATTTCCAAATGAAAAATATTCAAAACAGTTCTACAATATAAATGTATTGTACACTTTTTAATACAACTGAGTACTGGTCTACTTTAATTATAATGATATATATATATATTTGTATTAAATTGTAACAGTATTTAGCACAAAAATTGTTGATTTTTTCAGCAGTTTACTAGTGGAAAGGCATTTTAGGCAATCAGATTTTTTATGATAATGTACTTGATATCAAAGGTAAGGATAGAGAATTAATAGAATTAATGTCGAGAAACTTGTCACCTCAGCTAAGTGACAAGTTTCTCCACATTAATTATATATATATATTTTTTTTTTAATCATTAATATTATAATTATGCGGATTTGTGTTCTGGTGCAGTAGATATCAGCTCGGAATGAAAGATTGAAGGGCCGCTTTGAATTCCAGTTGAATTCGTTGCATTCATTTATGTGTAAATACCCTTAGGAAAGGTATTAATCTGTCTCTTCTCCCTCCAGCTATGGATTAAGTAGCAGGACAGAGTTCGTTCTGCAGCATTGGTTAACAACCAGTCTACTACAGAAAGTGATCGCAGCCTACTAATGAAAAATCTTCTGCTCAGTCAATCATGTCTCTCTCTAGACATAGTCCCATATGGCACTTAACTGACTGATTATTTATATATATATATATATATATATATATATATATATATATATATATATATATATTATTATTATTATTATTATGTTTTTATTAGTAGCAGCATTATCATATATATATATATAATATTATTATGCCATTTTTCATCATAATTTGATTTCTGCTATGGTCGCACTACCTACCAAGTCTGTGGGAAGACATAAGGCAGGTCGTGGTGTGTTGTTATGGCTCCATTTTATGTTTGTTTCTATCTCCCTAACATCCCTAGTGTTACATAGACAAAGTTCTCCTTAGTGTGTAGGCTGTACTTAACAAGACAATTTTTTGTATATCTCTTAAGCTGGGGTTTTCAGGGATTCTTTTAATGTTTTGTTATGTTCGATTTTTTATCATTCCAAGTACACCTACTATCACTGGTACAATTCTTGTTTTCAATTTCCACATTTTTTCTCTTTCAATTTCCAGGTTTTTATATTTTGACAGTTTTTTGAATTCCTTGGTTGCTATGTTACAATTCGTTGGACAAGCCATATCACTTAATAAGCAAATTTTTTCTTTCTGGTTTTAACAATAATGTCCAGCCTATTTGCTTCAATTTTTCTGTCTGTGTAGATGGAGTAATCCCATAGAATGGTGACATCTATTTCTGTAACTGGTACTGGGTGATGTTCATACCAGTGTTGGTTTACATATTTTCTATAGTGTTGTTGTTGTTGTTATTATTATTATTATTATTATATATTTTATTTGGATGAGCCACCTTGGACATTATTTAATCTATCACACAAGCTATTATAGTCCTGCATCAAGGTTGGAAGGTCATTAGGGTGACATTCTGTGTCATAACAGAGCTGGTCAATGTAGGTGATTGCTAAGTGACTAACCCGTCTTGCTCTATGACTAGGTGTCCAGAACAGTAGATCATTCATCAGTTCTTGTTTTGCTTGTTATAATTATTGTTTGACAATTATTAGCATTATCATTATATTTATTATATTATTATTATTATTATTATTATTATTATTATTGTTTCATGATAATAATTATTATTATTATTGTTTTATAATTATTAGGATTACTGTATAAAGATTATAATTATTGTTTAATTATTATTATTATTGTTATTATTATTATATATTATTATTATTGTTTTATGATAATAATTATTATTATTGTTTTATAATTATTAGGATTACTATATATATATATATATATATATATATATATATATATATATATATATTATTGTTTAAAAATTATTGTCGCTTAATATTATTATTTGTTAGTAATCTTACAGATTTCGTTTTAAATTTTATACAACATTATAGGAAAGATCCCTAAAGTAAAATTGGTATGATTTTTTTTTTTAGTTTTCTACTTTTTTTTTCACACCTTCTGATGTATTAGAAATTGTTTTTTTAACAAAATTTTTAGTGATTAAAACATTTTATGTGATGAAGTGAAATCAATTTGACATTTTTGTCTTGCATGTTTGTTCATTTAATCAATTTACATCTTTTTCTTCATTCTTTAAAATATAAAAAAATTAAACGAAATGGAAAAAAATATTGTTTGTTGGTGTGTGTGTGCATGTCTGTGTGCAAGCATCATTGAGTGTGTGTGTATATATGCATCTTTCAGTGTTGCACAGAAAAGCACTGGATGTTAGTATGTGTTTGTTCATGTAAGTGTGTATACGTCTGTTAGCAGGTGTAAGTTTCTGTATGAATGTGTATGTAGTGGAAGTCCTGAAAAAACATGGATACTCTTTATATGTGTATGCATAAGTGAATTGTTTTCTTTGTATACAATTATATCTGAATGTATGCATGTGTATGCACATGCATGTGTGTTCATATTCTTTCAAATGAAATCTTCTGGCTATTTTGTTCCACTTCAGAACCCTGCTGACCTTTAGCGTTTCTGTGGTTAAAGAGATTTCTTTGGGTAGGTGGCAGGAGATCAAGAAGGGGAAAGAGAGTCAACTAGAAAGAGAGAGAAAGTGAAAGAGTAAACAGAGGCAGAACTAGAGAGGGGAAAAAGAAAGAAGGGATGAGGATGAAGAAAACAAAAGAGGAGTAGGAAGAGACATAGGGCAAGAAAGAAAGAGAGTTCTCTCTCTGTTACAATACTCTATCTAAATATTGTAACAGAGAGAGAACTCTTAGAGTATTGTAACAGACAGATCTTCTTCTATATGCCATGTCCCTTCAGGACGTAGGCAATCAAGGCCTTCCACATCTCCCTATACCTTATATCTCTTAGCACTTCTTCTCCTGTTACCCCTTTCAAAATGAGCAAGACAATGGAGGACTATACAGAAAAACATAAAAAGAAAATAAATGGAAAGAGAGAGAGGAGTAGATAGTGATAGAATATTGTAATAGTGTGAGAACTAGAAAATAAGCAAGGAGAGTGAATAAGTATGCTAAAGAGAAACAGGGTGAGAAGGAAAGGGAATGGTGAGAGAGAAAGAAAGAATGAAAGAAGATTAGAAACTGAGAAAAGACTATAGAGAGGAATAGAGAGAAATAAGAGAGAAGTGGAGAGAGAAAAGGGAGGAGTGGAAGAGAAGTGACAGTAATAGGAAGAGAGAGTGAACACTAGGAATGGGGCAGTGGAAATAGAATCTGGGTCGGGGGGGGGAAAACCCTGCAAAAAGGAGAGAAAGTGAATGGTCAGGTGCCATGGAGTGGGAGAAGAAGGAGAACGGAGATAGAGAGGGGAAAGTCAGTGTGAATAGAAAGTGAGAGATAGAAAGGGAGATAAAAATGGAGAAGCAAAAAAGGGAAAGAAAGAAAGAAAGAAAGGAATAGAGAGTAAAAGAAAGTGAACAAAGGAATAAAAGAAGGACGGTGTAAATAGAAAAGAGAACAGAAGAGAAAAAAAGATTTAAAAAAGAGAAAGAAGTTGATGGTATGGGTTGAGTGGATAGGGAGGGGAAGAAACAGTCTGTTATCAAAGCTCCAATGATTTTACTTGTGATGTTTTTCTTCCTTCTTATTCTTCATACATTTTTTTGCCTGTTTATTCCTAATGGAACCAGGATTTACCATTTTCTCCTCTTCAGAACTCTTCTCAGTCAATTAGATGATTCATAAGAGTAATTTTTACTAATGGTATATTTTTTTTCTGGGTGAAGGGGGTGAGTATTCTTATTGCTTTCCATCTTTGTAATCCCAAACTTCTATTAATTTATTGCTTGTTTTTCTTGCCTTTTTTCTTTCATATAATATATTTTCTATTACCATGGTGATCTACAATATAGCAACAGTTACAAAGTTAATAATTTTGATAATTAGGATTTGATTTGATCTATTAAAGTGTACATGTTTACATTTGTATATGAAATTTTCCTTTTTTTTTTGTCAGCCACCACTAAGAATAATAAAATTATCAGGTCATTTTCTTGATATTTTATAAAGAAACTTTTTGTAACATTTGTTTTGAGTGGAGAAAAGCACAGAAAAATAATTTTAAGTATTTTTTTTTTAATGGGAAAGGAAAAACTAGTTTTATTTTTTCTGACAGGCAA
Source organism: Ascarosepion bandense (assembly GCA_037127315.1). Taxonomy (NCBI): domain Eukaryota; kingdom Metazoa; phylum Mollusca; class Cephalopoda; order Sepiida; family Sepiidae; genus Ascarosepion; species Ascarosepion bandense. The sequence goes on along the minus strand of JBBBDQ010001085.1, from coordinate 1,238,036 downwards.
CAATCAGTGTTGTTCCTGTTTTTACCCCAAAAATATTTTGATAAAGAAAACTATTTATTGAATTTAATTGTTCGCCATAATTAAAGTGAATTCATTTATTTATTTGTAGATGTGCAGGTTGTCTAATGGCTAGTAGCTTCCTTGATGTAATCTATTTGTTTTTTTATGGTTTATCAACACTTTAGAGTTATTTAAAGCTGAAACATATTTCAGATTGTAGGAGTTTGCTTGCAGCATCTGGTGTTCTAAAGTGGTTCCCCATCTAAGTACTGAGTGGGTGCTATGCTGCTTAACTTCAGTTATCAAATAGTGATTTGGAATTAGATATCAGCAAGTCAAGTTCAAATTCTGGTCAAGTTCATTGTAATGTAGCAACAACTCTAAGTAGAAGCTTATGAAACTTTATTTCACAAATTCATCTTTAGCAATGAAAGATTTATTTTATTGTGAATGAAGAGAGAGAGAGAGAGAGAGAGAGAGAGAGAGAGAGAGAGAGAGAGAGAGAGAGATGCTTATTTTATTACCACATTTGTTACATTCACTTTCATACAAATATTTTTGGGAAAGGTATGGATTTCCACCAGGTATAGGTTACAAAGTAATATAGACTGGGATCTGTAGCCATAGGTGTTAACCAGTCTAGGAGAAGGACAACTCTGAATTAAAAATTGTATGTAGCCCTGGCAAAACATACTACACAGTCATGGAAAAGTTTAGAGAGTTCATAATTAACTGTGGTGCAAAGTTGCGAAATTCATAATTTTGACTGTTGTGGTATTTTTTATGGTATTTTTTTATTTTGACTGAGGTGGTATTTTTTATGGTATTTTTTATTTTGAGTGTGGTGGTATTTTTATGTATTTTTTATTTTGGCTGTTGTCGTATTTTTGATGGCATTTTTTTATTTAAGTGTGGTGGTATTTTTATGGTATTTTTTATTTTGATTGTTGTAGTATTTTTATGGTATTTTTAATTTTGTCTGTTGTAGTATTTTTGATGATATTTTTTATTTTGACTGTGGTGGTATTTTGAATGGTATTTTTATTTTGACTGTTGTATTTTTCATGGTATTTTTTTATTTTGACTGTTGTAGTATTTTTGATGTTTTTTTTATTTTGACTTTGGTGGTATTTTTTATCATATTTTTATTTTGACTGTTGTAGTATTTTTGATGGTATTTTTTACTTTTACTGTGGTCATATTTATTAGTTTAAATTATGAAATGTTTTGAAGGAAGAGAAAATTGGTTCATTTCAAGTACAGATAAGTTCATATGTAAAAATTGTGAAAACATGAATGGTTAGATTTTTAGACTATAGTATCATGTAAATTACACATTGACAAAAATGAATGCTTAATAAATTGATCAGTTTTAATTTAAAATTTAAATGTAAAACTTCTGTCTTTTTAATACGACAGAGAGCAAGAGACAGGATGGAGAGAGAGAGAGAGAGAGAGAGACAGGATGGAGAGAGAGAGAGAGAGAGAGAGACAGGATGGAGAGAGAGAGAGACAGGATGGAGAGAGAGAGAGAGACAGGATGGAGAGAGAGAGAGAGAGAGAGAGACAGGATGGAGAGAGAGAGAGAGACAGGATGGAGAGAGAGAGAGAGACAGGATGGAGAGAGAGAGAGACAGGATGGAGAGAGAGAGATAGAGAGACAGGATGGAGAGAGAGAGAGACAGGATGGAGAGAGAGAGATAGAGAGACAGGATGGAGAGAGAGAGAGACAGGATGGAGAGAGAGAGAGAGACAGGATGGAGAGAGAGAGAGAGAGACAGGATGGAGAGAGAGAGAGACATGTACATGGATTGATTGATCAGTTGATTTATTTTTTATAATTTATCAACCCTCTGTGGGTTATTTAGAGCAAAAACATGACAGGATAAGTTTTTTGAGAGTGAATTTAATAATTTTTTGAGAACAATAATGATTTTTCCAAATATAAGTCCTACTCTTTGACCCATAGCTAGATGGAGGAGATGAATTCCTACTTTTCCCAAGGTGACTGTAATGAAATAGACTGGACACACATGCATGTTGGATGCATCTGTATATACTCCTATGCAACATATATTGTATATATAAAAATATGCATGCAAATATGTATATGTGTGTACACACATGCAAATATAAATTATATATACTAATAAATTTTAATGCCTCCAAAACAAAACTGCTTACATTCAATTATTATAGAGAAACTTTTCTGCCTGCTATCAGCATGGTTGATGCTAACCACTAGGAGAGCAGCTCCTTGTCCTTTCTTGGGCTCATGTTATCCACTGACATGAAGTGGTGTGATTATATTGAATCAACTGCTAGGTCTACTGCTAGAAAGACGGGTTTACTGTGTCATACCAGGCAATTCTTCTTGTCAGAATCTATCTTAAAAATCTACCATACGTTCATTGACTGAATATTGCTGCCATATCTGGTCTGGTGCTCTTACTATATATCTTGAGATTCTTGACAAATTCCAAAGCGGTAATCAGTTGTGACCTGTCATCTTGACTTTATTCACTGATGTGACATGACTTCCTTCTGACTTTTTTACAAATATTTTTATGGCAATTGTTCTGACGAGTTGTTCTCCTTAGTGACTCAACTGCATGAATTTAAGGATTCTACTAGATTGGCAACTATGTCCCAACATTTTACTGTTGAAATAGCCAAATACAACTGTCAATTCTATTCTAATAATTTCTTTTCTTGCACTTCTCGCCTGTGGAACTCAGTTCTGATTTCTTGCCACCTACAGTATACAACGATTTAAATGCAACACCAATCGCCATCTTCAGTCTTTCTGAAAGCTGTTCTTTTATTGTCCTATTTCCTCACTTTTCTCTAAAATATTCTGATTCTCTTTCACTCCCTGTAACCCCCTGCATGCTAGTGACACTATCACATTGCTTGGAGGTGATGTGATTAAAAAAATTAAAACATAAATGTTCATTAATCTTGTTTATACTCTTGTAGAAATGATATCCACTCTTCAGAAAACTTGACTGTAAAACTGAATTTATTTATAGAAATGATAATTTTCTTAAAAGATGACATAAACTTATTTGAAATTCTTCTTTAGAAGATTAATTTGAAATTTTTTGCTTATATGCATTTAGTAATTTTTATATATGATCAGAAGTTAAATATTAATACAACTTTTGATTTAACTAATATATACAGAAAAATAATTTTTTTATAGTAATGGACAATTATCTATCAATTTGACAGGTTTTTTTATCACTTTAAATGTTATTTTTAGTGGATACTCATATTAGATTAGATGCTCCAATTGATTAATAAATAAATAAAGTGTCTACTAAAATATGAGTATCCACTAAAATTAATATTTAGCTTGATAAAAAATATAGAGCTAAGTATTTTTGTTTTGGAGTGGGAGGCCAATGAATAACAAATTGGAAAAAGTTTCTGTGTAAAGTGTTTTTTTGTCTTGAAAGACTTTCTTGCACTAGAATGAGAAATTAAAGATCCAAGTTTTAATTCCAGTTGAATTTGTTGCATTCACTTATGCACAAATACCCTTGGGAAAGGTATGAATCCATCTTTTCTTCTTCCGGCTGTGGGTTGAATAGCAGGACAGATTGGATTCTATAGTATTTATTGGCAACCAGTCTATTGCAGAAAGAAATGGCAACATACTGTAAGAAAAAAATTCTGCATAGTTAATCATGGATTGAAAGAGACATGATCGCCCAAGTGTGTATCATGCATGGCAATTAAATGAAGAGGGGTGTTAGAGATATAAAAACATAAATATTGCTTATAATGATGCACTGGCAGTAAATACTGAACAGGTTGGAAGACTGAAATTTAAAATTTAAAAATTTAAATTTTCATCCACTATTTCAAGCGTGTCTGGGCATTGAGTCTGTCTGAATTCATTGAGTTACCTCATGCTTTTGTTTTTATCACTTTATCATTAACCCTCTAGGGCCATTCGTATCATATTTGATACAGTATTTCCCTATAAGGAAACATTTGGTATTTCCCTATAAGGAAACATTTGGTATTCATTGACTGAGCAGTCAGTACTGCTTTCATTTGAAATTTATAAAATATTTCTCTTAAAAATTTTTCAGGAAAATATTTCTTTCAAGGCTTGTTTTCATACTGTATCAAATATGATACGAATGGCCCTAGAGGGTTAATCTCAGTCTGTTTATCTATCTATCTATCTATTAACCCTCTAGGGCCATTCGTATCATATTTGATACAGTATTTCCCTATAAGGAAACATTTGGTATTTCCCTATAAGGAAACATTTGGTATTCATTGACTGAGCAGTCAGTACTGCTTTCATTTGAAATTTATAAAATATTTCTCTTAAAAAATTTTTCAGGAAAATATTTCTTTCAAGGCTTGTTTTCATACTGTATCAAATATGATACGAATGGCCCTAGAGGGTTAATCTCAGTCTGTTTATCTATCTATCTATCTATCTATTAACCCTCTAGGGCCATTCGTATCATATTTGATACAGTATTTCCCTATAAGGAAACATTTGGTATTTCCCTATAAGGAAACATTTGGTATTCATTGACTGAGCAGTCAGTACTGCTTTCATTTGAAATTTATAAAATATTTCTCTTAAAAAATTTTTCAGGAAAATATTTCTTTCAAGGCTTGTTTTCATACTGCATCAAATATGATACGAATGGCCCTAGAGGGTTAAGTATCCCACATTGTGGTAATAGAAGATCTGTTAAAAAAGGTGAATTGTTATAAGAACATGGACATAAATTTATCATGGATGATATAGCAATCAAAGCACATTCACAAGAGCAAATAGATTTCTCTTCTAATTAAAGCAAAATCATGGTCTGACTCATTATTCTGAGTGCCTAATGTATTTAGTCTGTTGTTTTGTAAAAAGCTCACTTTCATGTTTATATAGTCTTTTATTTTAATTTTTCAAGACATTGTTTTGATATACAGAAATTTATGTATCATATTCTTCAACATGGATGTCTGTAAATGTTTTTAGGAAATACAATTTTGTTTTATATATATATATATATATATATATATATATATATATATATATAAAACAAAATTGTATTTCCTAAAAACATTTTACCCCCAAATATTCTTATAGTTATTATGTTTATAGTTATATTATTGTATATGTGTATATATCTGTGTATGTGTACAGATGTGTGTATATATATATATATATATATATATATATATATATATATATGTGTGTGTGTGTGTGTGTGTGTGTGTGTGTGTGTGTGTGTGTGTATGTATATATATTAAGGAAAATATATTTGGGATATGTATATATTTGTTTTTGAATGTATGATGATGTGTGTGTGTATATGAATATATGTGTGTGTGTGTATATATATATATATATATGGGTATGTGTATGTGTATGTATGTTTATATTATATTGTTTTTTTAATAATATTATTATTATTATTATTATTAGTGTTAAAATTTTATATATATATATTTATCATTATTTTATTATCATTATATTACTATTATTAAGATCTTTTTAATATTATTATTATTATTATTATTATTAATGTTCAAATCTTTTGATATATATATATTTATTATTATTATTATTATTAATATTATTTATTAATATTATTTAAGATTTTGTTTTTTTAAGATTGTCTTTTAATATTTTATTCATCATTTTCTTGTAAAATTTTTAATTTATTTTTTGAATTATTTTAACTATATTTATAATGTATTACTACTAGTGGTTATATTTTAATTTGTATTAAAAAGTATGATTTACAATTTATTTTTTTACCGTAGATACATCCAATTATATTTAAAACTGAATTTTAATGTTAAATTTCTGTGTCATGTTTTTCTAAGAAAGCAGATGAATTGCAATAAATGCTGGAAGACGTTAACTTTAAATTTCTTTCTCTTTATACTGTTTGTTCTCCTTTCCTTTCCTTTTCTTTTTCTTTCTCTTCTTTCCGTTTATTAATTTTTTATATTTTTTTCGCTTTCTCTCTGATGTTTTTTGAATGAGTGAGGAAATGTTTTTGTAGATTACCTTTACAAATGTTTATTCTTGATATGAGCATGTGAGAGATTATTTTGAATATTAACTGTTGTATCATTTGGGTCTGACGAGCAGCTGGTTTGCTGTGAAATACATATTACTCATTAAATTGAAGAATATCTAAAATTTTTCTAGAATATATATATATATATATATGGTTAACTCGGATTAAAACTGAGTATATTTTTACATATATATATATATATATATATATATATATATATATATATATATAATCATCCGTGGACAGATCTGTTTTTCTGTATCACAGCTCATCAGTACGGTTAGACTCTGATTGCTTTTAACCCAGGATTAAAACCTGACCGAAGTGGTGTCAGTCAACGATTCTACCTCTGGGCCATGGGCACTCGGATACACGCCCAAAATATATATATATATATATATATATATATATATTATTATTATTATTATTATTATTATTATTATTATTAACATCATTATTAACTACCTGATGAGACATTGTTTTTTTGATGTTGAAACAAAATATACAATTTTGTAAGAGATTGTACATGTTCTAAAGTAATAATTAATAATATATATATAGTCATCCACAGACAGATCTGTTTTGCTGTATCACAGCTCATCAGTACGGTTAGACATCCGATTGCTTTTTACCCGGGATTGAAACCCGACCGAACCGGCGTCAGTTATGAGTGCTCAATAGAAGGAGGCAGACTTTTTAGTGTGTATATTATCATTATACATGCCCAATAGCCAGAGTGCTCTAATTCATTACTGAATGAGTGATGTGTATATGCTAGAGTAGCTACTGTTTTTCAAAGCCTATCATTCTTCCAGAGTGCTCAATCAGGGTGTGAGAGCGTAAATAGTCATCTACAACACACTGTAACTTTTTCTGTGAATTTATTTAAAGAAGCAAGTCTATTATACCAAACCAAGACTTTGGAAGAACTTGAATGGCAAATACAAGACATTTCATAGGCAGACACTCTTGGAATCACTCCATCCACTCATCAGAGTATAACAGTAATTGACTGTTTTACTTCTCAATTTTTCTTTTTTATTTGCACTTTTTATTGTTTCAACTTTTTTGTTTTTCATGTGCATGTGTGTGGGTGTGTGTGCATGCACCCATCTGCACAATGTGCATAGATGTAGAACATCATGGTTATATATATATATATATATATATATAGAGAGAGAGAGAGATAGATAGATAGATAGATAGATAGATAGATAGATATGTGCACATTGGAATAGAGGTTAAAATCTTTGGATTCAAACCTATATTTTCAGGGTTCATTTCTTTATTAAAACATTTTTTCTTTTCTGCTTCTTTCTTGCACTTTGTAATAGAGTCAGAAGAATATTCATATATTGATACATTTTTTTTTATTTTCATGCATAAAAACTGTTTTAAGAAAAAAGGAAAATCTTGTTTAATTGTTTTTTTTTTTTTCAAAATTTGACAGTACATGACATTTATCTTAAATTTGGAATCTCAGAAATGATTTTGTGCCTGCCATGTGGTTTTAAATTGTCAACCATTTTTGTGGGGTTCCATTGGCCCTTATTATTTTTGCAACTTCACTTAATGGAGATAAAATTCTTTGTTTCAGTTCTACTTTGTCATTTCTATGTGTATTTTAAGCACTATCATGTTTTATTTTTGGCACACATACAGATACATGAAAAGACGTAGAATTTTACATATAGCTATACACACACACACACACGCACACACATATATTGAGTATTTGGGCAACAATCTCTCTTTTATGCAGGTTTCATTAAAAATGGCAGACAAGGTATTATCATTAAGTTTTTATATTATTTTTCATATGTTCTTATGATTTTTTCTTTTTAGAACTAAAATTATAGAAGAATCGTTTAAAAGTTTTGTATTTTCAAGCACTTTCAGCTATACTTTTAGCCATTATCAAGAACGAATTTTGTTTTACTTGGAACTAAATATGTGTAAACTTTATGTATATAGTGTCATGTGTACGCTAAGTTCTGAACATGGTATGTATGTTGCTACCATGTTCATAATTGATGTTATTAACCGTAGGATTTCTCTTATACAATTTGAGTTCTGAAACAAAAAACTCATAAGAACACATGAAAAATTATATAAAAAACTTAATGATAATATCTTGTCTGTCATTTTTAATAAAACCTGCACACACACACACATATATATATATATATGTGCCTCTTATTAACATTTGCATTTTTCTACTTATAGTTATATACATTAAAAATTAAACTAATCACAACTGACTATTTAGAGATGAAAAAATCTTTTAGATTTGAATGTTGTTCAGGGATTTATTTTTCTATTCAAATATGAGAATTTATTTTTGCTCATGGTATGTCTTAAAAAACACAATATAAAATTAACTATTTGTTATCAATAATTTATTCATTTTTTTAACAAGAAAAATCACAAGATGATGTTAAAAATTCTTGCAAAAACATTGTTGATTCATTTAAGATGGAATGATTTAATATGACATGTCTTTAATTTGTATTCTCATACATTGTATTATTTTCAATTTTTCTAGTTGAATTATTCACATATATTTCATAATATCCATTACTGTAAATAACTAGGTTACAATAAAATTTGTATTTTATATGAATACAAGCTTAAAATTTTTATTTTATATTGTTTCTACTACATGAGATAGAGTGGTGGGACATCGTATCATAATTATATATATGTATATTGGAATTTTCTCTCATTCATACTAGCCCTATATATATATATATATATATAATATAATTATATGGTTATGTCAATTTTACATTGTGACATGGAAATTTACATTTAAATGTAAATCATCTGCACAACAACACCAACATTGCCTGATGATGAGAATTAATCTCGAAACATAGAAATTTCCATGTCACAATGTAAAATTGACATAACCATATAATTATATTATATTATATTAAGCTCTATAATACTCATTTTATTGAGCACTGTTTATAATAAAATAAATGCCAGAGCACTCAAAATATAAAAAAAACCTTGAGTCCTCTTCACTTGGAATTATATATATATATATATATATATATATATAATTATAGGGCTGGTATTGGATGGAATAAATTCTGACATCCAGAAAATATAGTATTCTTAAAAGAGTGCTCAATACAGAGTAGAGCAAATAATATTTGATTTAGATTTATAACATAAGTATGTTATAACATCACTACAAAGAAGCTATTTTGGTCAACACTTCTTGTGTCTTGTCAGGTGATGGTGCTGATTGCATGTTGAAAAATTTTTAAAAATTCAAAACTAATCAAATCCCCTCAATTTTGGTTAGTTTTGAACATTTTTCAACTCTTAAATACAAATATTTAAATTTCGAAGCATGATCGTCCAAGCATATATCATGTGTGGTACTTAACTGGTTGATATATATACATGCATATATATATATATATATATATATATATATATATATGCATGTATATATGTTTTTTATATGTATATATATGTACACACATATAAATCTATATATATATATATATATATATATATATATATATATATATATTGTCATCCGCAGACAGATCTGTTTTGCTGTATCACAGCTCATCAGTACGGTTAGACTCTGATTGAGTGGCTACTGTTAGACTCCGATTGCTACATAACCCAGGCTCGAAACCTGACCAAATTGGCATCAGTCGGTGACTCTACACCTGGGCCACGGGGCATTCGGTGGAAGAAGGCAGTCTTTTTAGCGCATATCATATTACACGCCCAATAGCTAGAGTGCTCCAATTCATTTAACTGAATGAGCGATGTGTACACGCTAGAGTGGCTTCTGTTTTTCAAAGTCTACCTTTCTTCCAGAGTGCTCAATCAGGATGTGAGAGTGTAAATATTGTCATCCGCAGACAGATCTGTTTCGCTGTATCACAGCTCATCAGTACGGTTAGACTCCGATTACTACATAACCCAGGCTCGAAACCTGACCAAATTAGTGTCAGTCGGCAACTCTACACCTGGCCCACGGGGCGTTTGGTGGAAGAAGGCAGTCTTTTTAGCGCATCTCATATTACGCGCCCAATAGCTAGAGTGCTCCAATTCATTTAACTGAATGAGCAATGCATACACGCTAGAGTGGCTACTGTTTTTCAAAATCTACCTTTCTTCCAGAGTGCTCATTCAGGGTGTGAGAGCATAAATATATATATAAATATATTAAATTTGGCTAAGCAGTTACTTCCCTACCACCTATCATACTTCCCACTACCAAAGAAGAAATTAATACTAAAATTCCGCTAGCTTAACCTTATAAAAACCAATATCTCCCAACCCCTCCCTTTAGTAGAGCAAACCTCTGGGCTTAGAAATTTTCCTCATTCTTTGTTTATATGGGGTTGAAAATGCATATCTTAAAATGACATGTTGCCAATGGATATTTTCCCCACTAAGTTTTATCTGAATTTACATATATATATATATATATATGGAATATATATGTGTATGTATACATCCATAGCCCTTTGAACAGCCCTTCGGATCTCATGTATTTATTTGCTTTCAACTTTCAAAACATTTTGAAAATTTAAATATTTATAATATAAATAAGTAATAATTGGTAAAAAGTAACCAAAAATGAATGAGGCACAAAAAATCCAGTAGTAACACTGAAATGCAAAAGAAAAAAAAACTGAAAAGGTATCTGATTTTATGAGAAAAATGCACAACAACTAAAATGAAAAGCACCAAAGACCAGATGTTACTTAAGTCTAAAATCCACTTACAGAGAGATGGCTTGAAAGACTTATTAATATAAATTGAGTCTAACAACTTAAGGTAAAAATCAAAGTGAATCTTCCTCAGGACTGAAAATATGTTTTGGTGGTAGACTTTGACCCAACACTGCAGTTAATTGTGAATTCTTCTACCTGGCTGTATAGTATGTGCTACACCAGGGTACATTCTTCTTCTATATGCTGTGTCTCTTCAGGACATTGATGATCACAACTCTCATCAATTTCTTGTCCTTTGTAACTCGTAATAAAGTTTGTCTTTTTTAAATTTCTAAACTTTATTCTGCCATCTGTTTACTCAAGATCACTAGGTAGGTTATGCATTGTTTTCTTCTGTTCCTGTTGCCTTCAGTATGCTCTGCGAGTATCAAATTTTCTAAGTCTTCTTTTCTCATTATGTGCTCTTTCTGATGTTAAGTATAAGTGTACATTTTGTTTCCATTTTCTCTAAAACTCTGTTGTTGCTTACATATTACATATTTGGTCCATAGTATTCTCAGCATCCTTCTGTAGAACCACATTTCTGTTGGTTCAAGGCTCTCCTTCATCTTAGAGGAGATTGTCTGGCATTTACTGTTCAGTATTATTTTCTTTGTTTCGAATACCTAAGAATTTTTGTTAACTTTATTTGATCTCAGTCAAGATCATAAAGTCAGCAACTCCTGCATGGCAGTTAATTGTAAACTTTATACTTTATTTCATGGCTGAATAGCATGTAACCTGCCAGTCATACAGTTTTGAATTGTTCTTTTCCTAGACTATTCACCAATTATGGCTAGAGAGCTAAGTCTGCTCTACTATTTAACCAGTAGCTGGGGAAAGAAGGGATGGATCATGCTTTTCTGAAGAGTATTTGCTTGAAAGTCAATTTAACAAACTCAAATGGAATTTGGTTTCAGCTTCTGATTTCTCTATCTGATCTACTGTGAGACTACATATACATTCCTATCTATCTATCTATCTATCTATCTATCTATCTATCTATCTATCCCAGTTATTAAGTTATTAACAAACCTTTATCTATTATTAATAGTTAGTTAAGCCAAACAGACTTTTTTCTCTTTTACACAAACTGGAGCAGTTCTTATCTTTTAAAGTTATCAAGTTATTGTCTATTTGTCGGTTGATGGATATGACTGTCTTCATTGGGAGTAGATTATGCATGAGGAAGATCTTAAAAGAGATGCTCCTGACAGAATAACTTATGACAGAAGATAATGACTATGATAAGATTCCGTATAGTAGTAGGATAATGTGAAAAACTGGGCTAGCACCAACTCTTTCAGAGATTTGCAAAGTTGGCATTCCTTACTGTGAATAATGGAACTATGAAAATAAGGAATTGAGCAAGTTGTCTGAAACTTATATTTTGGTTTGGTGTTTCCAGGCAAATCTAAAAATATTTGAAACAGTTATAATTTTGGAGCGATTTTTATTTCTTTAAATTTAAAGGGTCTAACATGTCATTCATTCAGTAATGAATTTGAACACTCTTGGCTCCTGGCATGTGTTTACATTGTATATAACATGCTAAAGTCTGCCTTCCTCTACCAAGAGCCCATAGCTCAGAGGTAGAATCGCCGACTGATGTCAATTTGGTCGGGTTTCAATCTTGGCTAGAAGAAATCAGATGTTTAACAATACTGATGACCTGTGATACAGCAAAACAGATCTGTCTGTGGATGACTATATATATATATATATATATATATATGGAATCTTTAAAAAAAATGTTAAATGGTATTAATATTTATTTGACTTTATTTGTTTGAACATTATTTCTTAATGGATACTCATATTTGAGTGGATAGATTGTTTTTCTATACTTAAACATTACATTTATATATATACACCAGCCTGAATATTTGAGAGATCTTGTTAGAAAAATATGCATCTTCCAGCAGGATTTAAACCTGAGGTTCCCCTATACCTGAGAAGTAGTTGTCATTAGATCTGATGTGTCTTGCCAGTCGACTACGGAAGATCTAATGAAAGCTTCTCAGGTATATAGGAGTCACAGGTCCGAATCCTGTCAGAAGATGCATATTTTCCTCACAAGATTTCTTGAATATTCAGGCCGGTGGATATATGCAAACTTACTGCTTTATTATATAAAAACAGAGTATCCATTTAAATATGAGTATCTATAAAAATAACGTTCAAACAAATATACTGAAATAAATAAATAAATATATATATATATATATATATATATATATATATATATATATATATATATTAGTCATCCACATAAAACCTGCTTCACTGCATCACATCTTATCAGTGTGGTTAGACACATCCACTTGCTTCTGGCTGGGATTGAAACTTGACTGATTTGGTATCAGTCAGAGTCGCTACTCCCTAAGCCATCAACGCATGGAATCAGAGAAGGGAAATTTTAATGTGTTGTATATAAGCAGTGTATATACATATCAGTCACCAAAAGAACTCAATTAATTTCTGAAGAGTATGTTTACTCAAATAATTTTAGTGTAAGTAATAAAAATCTATCAGATTAATAAATAAAAACAACTTTTTTACAAATATATATATATATATATACACACACACACACACACACACACACACACACACATCACAGACTACATTTTAAAAGTTTGAAAGCCACCCCCAGAATTAGTGTGGGAGAAACTTGACTGAAGTGTAGAATTATTCCATCCCAAGAATGAAAAAGAGCTCATTAAAAAAGAGTGGAATCAATTATTAAACTTATACTTTGAGAAACTTTTGCAATCAATGTCAAAAATTCTTACTGTAGTAATCAAGACTAAAAGATGCTATTTTGACAAAAGCAAAATTTAATCATGAAATTACTAATAAAAATCATGTGTTACTTTTTTTAACCATGTATAATAATTTTCTCTTATTTAAAGTACAAAACAACTACTTTTTGTGCCAATTTAAGAAATTACCAGATGTGGCCTGAAACTTTTGAACTGTCATGTATATATATATATATATATATATATATATATATATATATATATATATATATATATTTCTGCGTTACCATGGAATAACATGTCTGTTTTCATTTCTACATACATTTGCTCTATATGTATTTATATACATATATATTTAGAGCTCAACTAGAGAGTAATCCTACCACTTTATGTACAAGATACTCCTTTGAATTCTTCTATATCTATACCGCATGTTTACACACACACACACACACACACACACACACACACACACACACACACACACACATATATATATATATATATATATATATATATCCAAATGAATAAGGAACAAAGAAAATATTTGCAACATTCAAAACATTAACAGTGATCAATATAAAAATAGACCAATGAATATTTATTATAAATTATACTTTAGAACATGTAAAAATTACAATCTACTACAAAATTGATAGTAAATAAATCTACTGGAGGTAAGATTGATAGACTTAGAAAATTAATTCAGGGAGTTTTTAAATCTTTTGGTTTTAACATAGTTATTAATTCTAATATAAAGCAAGTTCATTTCTTAAACATAATGCTAGACTTAGTTTCTAATAATTTCCAACCTTAGATGAAAAATCATGCTAACCCAATTTATATAAACCCTAGCTCTAATCATCCACCATCCGTCATCAAATATATTCCATCATCAGTTTAATGTTACATTAACGTACATACCTCTAGCAAAGAAATATTTGAAAAACATAAAACAGTTTATGATAAAATTCTTAGGGATAGGGGTTATCAATATTCTGAAATTAATTTTGTGGAAAAATATAGTGGCTCTAGAAAGAAAAATAGAAACAGAAAAATCGTATGGTATAATACTCCATTTAAGCAGTTAGTTAATTTTAAACAGGGACATAAATTTCTTAAATTAATTGATAAACATTTTCCCAAAAATAACCCTTTAAGCAAAATTTTCAATTGGAATATGCTAAAAATCATCTATAGCTGCTCTAACAATTTAGAAAAAATAATTAAATCACATAACAATAAAATATTGAAATTATACAACAATAACAATAGTAATTCTACTGCTCATTTTAATTTGCCCTATAGTAAAACTTTTGTAGTTGTAGAAACCTTAACCAATGCTTCTTATCTAATAAGTGTTTAACTATATCCCTGGTCTACATGTGCTCTATCTCATCTGTAGAAAATCCTAGGGTTACTAAAGTTTATATTGGTAATGAACTTTTTTAAAAAGCATTTTTACAATCATCTCTCATGTTTTACTAATAAGGATAAACAAAATATGACATCATTTTCTAAATATGTTTGGAAGTTAAAAGAAAAAATTAAAACACCTAAAGTTAAATGGAATATTCTCAAACAAGCTAGAATATCTAGATTGGTAAATGAACCATGTTTCCTTTATCTACAAGAAAAAATGGAAATTATTAAGTACATGAAAAGTGACATATTACTGAATCAGAGGCATGAAACTCCAGTAAATTGTAAACATATTAAAAAATTAACCTTACAATTCTGCTAGAATTGTAAAATCTAAGGTTTTAAACTTTAGTAATTATAAACTTTTTACAGTATTAATCTTACTATTTTTGATGATTTACTTTAATTATATGATCTTTCTTCTAAAGTTATTTTATCTTTATTTTCTATTACAAATTGTGATCTATTTATTGCTTTGAAGTTAATTTTAATAGTAATTTTAATTTTTTTAAATTTTGACTTTTTAATTTTAATTTAATTTTAATTTAATTTTATTTTTAATTTAAAATTTTTTAAGTTTTAAATTTCAATTTCAATTTAGTTTTTAAATTTAAATTTAAATCTTTAGTTTAATTCTTATTTATTTCTTATAAAAAAGTTTTATTTTCCTTCTCTAATTTATTATATTAGTTCTAATGAATTTATATCTTTGTCTTGTGTTTTTAAATGTCCTCAGATTTGTGCTTTATGAATAATTCCTATGTTTGTATGTGATTTCATAATTTAAAAAAAAATGCCAAAAGATTTACTTTTAAATGATGTGACAAACATCTGTATCTATCTGCAATTCAGTTCTGGCCAAAGTTTGAAATTTCTATTTCTTTGCCGCTTTTGTTGTCTCTCCACCATTTTCTTCCCTCTATGCATTTTATCACGTTTTTCTCTTTGTTAAGCCCAGATGTCACATGACTGATATCTGTATCTGTCTATATTTTTACTTCCTGCCTAAATTTGGGGTTTATCTCTCTTAGCCTCTCAGTTTTTGTTTTCCTTTTTACTTTTTATTTTGTCTGTGTCTTTCTCTTTCCTCTTTCTTTCCCTTTTTTGATTTCTCTTTTTGCTTTCTCATCTTTTCTACCCTCATTCTTTTTCCTCTCTTTTTTAATATCCTCTTACCCTGTATGAAAAGATTTTTTAAAAAAGGAAGTGAGTTTTTTTTATTTTCTTTTCAAAAATAACATTTATTAACAACATCATTAACTACCTGATGAGACATTGTTCTTTCAATGTCAAAACAAAATGTACAATTTTGTAGTAGATTGTAGTTTATACATGTTCTAAAGTATAGTTTATAATATATATATATATATATGTATGTATGTAGGTATATATATATATATATATATATATATATATATATATATATATATGCATTTAAGTATGTGTATATACTCTCAGCTATTGGGCATGTGTATAATGATAATGTACATGCTAAAAAGTCTGCATCCTTCTACCAAGCGCCCATAGCTCAGAGGTAGAATCTCTGACAGACACCAATTCGGTCAGGTTTCAATCCTGGGTTAAAAAGTAATCGGAGTCTAACCGTACTGATGAGCTGTGATACAGCAAAACAGATCTCTCTGCGGATGACAATATATATATATATATATATATATATATATATACAAGTGAATAAAGAACAAAGAAAGTATTAACAATGTTCAAAACATTAATTTAAAATAGTGCTCAATATAGAAATAGAGCAATGAATATTTATTATAAGTTATAGTTTAGAACATGTACAAATTATAACTTGTACATGTTCTAACCTATAACTTATAATAAATACTTATATATATATGTGTGTGTGTGTGTGTGTGTGTGTGTGTGTGTGTGTAGTGTTGAGATTGTTTATTCAGTGGCTTACTGATAAAAAGATAGTTTGGCAAGCAAGTTGTTTGTTGTAAAGTGCATGATATTGAGATAGAGCTAGAACATACATAGGATTAATGTAGAGAAGTTTGTCACTTAACTGAACAATAAAAAGCAAAACAAGAAAATCAAACACTTGCAAATAGTACAACATTGAAAAGAAGTCAACACAATAAAAGTAATCAAAAGCAATTAACCACCTGTAGAATCACTCACATACAAAAATATTAAATTATACCATGCTCCATATAAATCGGAATAAAACCGAGACACAACAGCAGATGGAAAAATAAACCTTCAGGAGTGAGGACATCATAACTGTGCCTTCACAAAACTTTGAAATTGGCCTGACTCTAAGTAACAAACTTCTCCACATTAATCCTTATATATATATATATTGGAAAATGGATTAAATATGACATATTTCTAATTTATTTTTTTTTAATGTTATTTTTTAATAGGTACTCATATTTAAAAAAAAATAATGTTTAAACAAATAAATTAGAAGTATGTTGGATTTAATCCATTTCATAAAAATTGTGTTTGTTTGCATTAAGGTATGCAACAGCAGATATGTATATTTTGAGAATCAGGAGTAATGTGTGTTCAAGAGCACTATTTGGGCTTTGCTTGATTGAAAGATTCTGCATGGCCAAGCAGTCAAAGTATGTCAGGTCTGTAGATGGTTCCCCCTAGACCACACAGGTTTGAAACCTGCTGGATGACACATTTTTCTATTAAAATTTTTTCAATATTCAAGCCAGTAGATGTAAATAAATAAATAAATACATTGTTTAATAATAAAAACAGAGAATCTACTCAAATAGGAAAATCCATTAAAAATTAAAAAACAACGTTCAAACAAATAAATTAAAAAAAATATATATATATATGTGTGTGCGTGTATGTAAGTTGAATATATGGATTGGAATCTGACAAATGAATAGAATAAGTAAAGAACAAGTCCAAAAAAAGTGTCTTTAATCTAACATGTTTCACTTTTAACAAACTTCTTCAGAGATTCTTTAAAGATGAATGATTTAAAAATGAACATATTGTCTCTTAGATTTTTAAAACATTCGTCTTTAAAGAATCTCTGAAGAAGCTTGGTAAAAGTGAAATGTTAGATTAAAGACACTTTTTTGCTACTTGTTCTTTACTTATTATATATATATATATATATATATATAGCTTTAGGGTATGCCATATTTATGGGTTTATGTGCTCAATATTTGATCAGATATATATATATATATATATATATATAAATAATAAATCAAAGTATGTTGTTTATTGGCTTCAAGCTCAGTCTCCAGATGACTTTGAAATCTCCTGCATTTCTTTTGAATGGTCTTGTTTAAGTTAATGCATGTTGCCATAATCTTTGCCTTCAGTTCATCTTGGGTGTTACAAGGAGTTTTGCTGGTCTCTTGTTCAACTGCACCCTACACATAATAAAGGAAGTTGCAGTCTGGGGAGTTAGTTGGCCAGATGTAGGAGGTGAAGTGGTTGCAGAAATTGTCTGACAACCATGACTTGGTTCTCCTGCTTGTGTAGTATGGTGCAGAGTCCTGTTGCCAGACATAGGGTGTTCCAGTAGCCACCTTCTTGACCCAGGACAGCACTACATCTTCAAAGCACTTGATGTAGGCCTGCACGTTGAGTGTGAAGTGCTGTGGGAAGATAAATGGAAATATAATGTTGCAATCACTAGTGATCACTCCGAACACCATGATTTATCATCCAACTCTTTCTGAAACTTCAGCACTGTCCTCAGATTGACATCCAAACACTCTGAAATGTTCATATTGGAGCTTCTGGCATGAATGCTAAGCAGTGCAGCATGTTGTTTCCAATTTTCTTATGAAGGGAATTGCATCATAGTGTTCTATTTCTCACAGGTGGTGCCCAACTGACCCTACTATACTGTGTGTGACAAAATCCAAAACAAACAACATGCATGCATAAAATTAAAAATATAAAATGGCGACAATTTAATAATCGCACCCTGTTTGTGTTTTATATATATATATATATATATATATATATATATATATATATATATATATACACACACTCAAACACACACACACACACATTTATATGCATAGGGAGTGAATAATTTCATTTCAAAATATCAAGTGATATGTTTCATCTTTGTTTAAGTATCAATTATTGAATCATTAGCAATTCCTGGAACTACAGCAACAACTAAAATAAAAAAAGACCTTTCACTTTTAAAAAAAATTTCTAATAAAATGTGAGTTCTCATATATATATATATGTACATATGCGTCTGTGTGCATGTGTGTATAAACTTTTGATAAATTTAATTTTTATATCTATATTGCACAAGCAATAAAAGGCACGTGAAAATGCACACCTTCAAATGTAATGATATTTGACAGTTAATTTTACATAAGTTGAAAATACTTACATAATTAAGATAAATATTTCCTCCTTTCAACATTAATTAAGTTCACTTTTTAATCAAGTTAGCAGAAGTTAAAAATGCTTTGGTGAAAATTAAAATATATATCTCAAGAAAGTTATAAATCAGCTAAAGTCTGTTTAACTTATTTGGTTCAGCTTGAAATTTTTAAAAAATGGCCCCAAAATGAATCTTATCATAACATTTCTCTTTAGAGTTTATTTTATTTTTAATTATTTTTAATCAATGGAAAAATATAAAACCTTTTATTCTAGCTTTTTTGGATAATACTAAAGTTTACCATAATTTAAGTATAATCCTTAATCTAAATTTAAAGACTTTAAAATATAAAACAATTACTAAAAAGAAGAAAATGTATATTTTCTATTTGTTTTTGTGGAACTCCTTTCCAACTTCATGCTTTCCAGCTAACTTTAATCTTCAAAAATTTAAATGCAATATCTGTCACTATCTACTATCCTCCTGATTTCTCTTTTCTCTTCCCACTCATTGGTAATTCATAATTCTTCCACACTTAGTAACTCCTTGGTTTTAGTGGCTTTATTGCCTTGTTTGGATTGAAATCGATTGAAAAAAAAATCTGTGTATAAGTTAACAGATTCGATGATGCAAAAAAGAAGATTTACATCAATATTTACCTGAGAATTGTGTAAATAGGTATGTGCTCCAAAAATAAATTCTAAAGTTTAAATATATTTATTTTAACATAATTTCTAATCTTATAAAAGCTTGTAAGAATATATTATTGTTTGGTCATAGATTGTCATATAACTTTGATAAGAATCATTAATATTACAAATTTTACCTTAATTTCAAATTTTATAATAGTACATAATAATATATAATTGTTTGGTGATAGATTGTCTTAAAACATTAAGAGGATCATTATGGTTGGAAATTTTAATTTCTAATCTTATAAAAACTTGTAAGAATATATTATTGCTTGATCATAGATTGTCATATAACTTTGATAAGCATCATTAATATTACAAATTTTACCTTAATTTCTAATCTTATAAATGCTCGTAAGAATTGATTGCAATAAAAATGGACTTATTAGGAACAGCAGGAAATAACGACAAAAACAAAAAAAGATTTTTATTGTAACTACGAATTTTTTTTTATTGTTTTCTTGTCCATTTTTATTGCAATCATTAAATTTTTTTACCTCTTTTAATTATTTAATATTTTGTTTGGCTACAGATTTGGACAACTGACCTCATCTATAAACTTATAAAGGAGATCTTCCATAATTGCATTTTAATTATTTAGTAACTATTATCATTTATATCTTCAAATGACAAATATTTTTAGGATTTTTATTATATAATAATTATTATTCAGTGTAATTTAGAATTTATTAAATTTTATTTCAGAATTAGATGACTTGATCATTTAATGTTATGACTTAGCAATGAATATAACTTGATCATCTTAATGCTATGAATTAGCTTAAGATATGACTTGTTCATCTTAATGTTATAACTTAGCAAGGGATTTAACTTAATCATCTTAATGCCGTGACTTAGCATTAGATACAACTTGATCATCTTTAACAGAAAAATGAAAATAAACAAATATAAAAACATTAACAACAAAATTTCTCTTTTTTAATGTTTCCATTATGAGAAAATAAATATAAGGTTATTTTTTTCTCTATATTTTTGGTTAGATTTAATTGCAGTTTTATTTATTCAAAGAATTTAATTTGCAACAAAGATGCTGAGAATATTTTGATTGCATTAAATAAAAAAAAATCATTAGTGTAGAAAGACTGTGTTGTGCCAATCTTTTTATTGAGAAAAGTCTAATTTATCACAGACATTTTGGGAGGATTTTATTCCATTAAATAATAGCAAAATATGAGTCTATGTAAGTTACTTGTATATATTTATTAAGCTTATGAGGATACATGGTTAAATGAAAATGATAGCTGCAGAAAGATTGTGCTGCACCAAAGATAAAGCCTGGAGAACCTGTTTACAAAAAATATCAGTCTTTTAAATCTTCTTTTTTAAAATTTAAATTTTTTTTATCAGATCTTGAAAAACCACTGTTGGTGTTGATGGAAAACAATATACCTGCCTCAATTATGAGATAAATCTATGATACTGTGTTTTTATCAAGTTTTTTCTTGATTGAATGAGAAAAATTAAATTAAAACATTTGAAAATCTTACAATGTTCAAATAATAACAAAAATATCAGGTGTTTGTTTATTCTTATAATTTGCATGCAAATGACAACAAATATTAACTATGAAATAATATTACTTTCTTTAGTACCTAAAAGTATCTTATGTCTTTGTTGTCTAAGTCATATAACAAAAGCCATGTTAACAGATCTTTCTTCCCATTTAAAGTAAAACAAGTTTAGAATATTTGAAAAAGAAATTGTTTCTTTTCTGAAAATTACATTTGAAACTAATCACAAGATTTATCTAAAATGAAATGTTCACCAATCAAAATTTCATACAAGGCCTACCTTGGATGTTAACAAGGCCAAATGAAGAGAATAGGAGTAGAAAGATTGTGTTGTGCCAAACCTTTCTGATTTGAAATATACCGTTTGAAAACTTTGCTTCAAACATTGACAATTGGTGCCAATTTCAAGCTAACTACAAATCTGGACCAAGTTATGAACAAAAAATTTGGTTTCAGTTCAGGGTTGTTATACAAATATAGAAAAATCTGCAGAAATAAACACATAGATTGTCTGATGACAACTTTTGGTGAGCATCATTTTGAATTAAGATAAAGAAATAAAAATGAAGAGTATCTAAAATTAATAATAATAATGATAATAAGGATAAATATTGAAATATAATTAACAAAAAGAGAGATGTGAAAAGTAAATGATATCGCCAATGGATAAATATTACTACTACTACTCTATTGAACAGGTACTTTTTTTTTTTCAATTGGAGTAGATAGATCTATCTATCGCCCAGTTCACACTCCACCCATGTCTATTTAACAGGTTAAGAGTCTCATCCCTTGTTCCCTATTTAGGATGTGGTTTCCGGCTTTCTTTTTTCCAATCTTCTAACTTGGTTTTTTTTTTTTTCAATTGGAGTAGATCTATCTATCGCCCAGTTCACACTCCACCCACGTCTGTTGAACAGGTTAAGAGTGTCATCCCTTGTTCCCTATTTAGGATGTGGTTTCCGGCTTTCTCTTTTCCAATCTTCTAACTTTGTTTTTTTTTTTTCAATTGGAGTAGATCTATCTATCGCCCGGTTTACACACCACCCACATCTATTGAACAGGTTAAGAGTCTCATCCCTTGTTCCCTATTTAGGATGTGGTTTCCAGCTTTCTCTTTTCCAATCTTCTAACTTTGTTTTTTTTTTTCAATTGGAGTAGATCTATCTATCGCCCAGTTCACACTCCACCCACATCTATTGAACAGGTTAAGAGTGTCATCCCTTGTTCCCTATTTAGGATGTGGTTTCCGGCTTTCTTTTTTCCAATCTTCTAACTTGGTTTTTTTTTTTTCAGTTGGAGTAGATCTATCTATCGCCCAGTTCACACTCCACCCACGTCTGTTGAACAGGTTAAGAGTCTCATCCCTTGTTCCCTATTTAGGATGTGGTTTCCGGCTTTCTCTTTTCCAATCTTCTAACTTGGTTTTTTTTTTTTTTTTCAATTGGAGTAGATCTATCTATCGCCCGGTTTACACTCCACCCACGTCTGTTGAACAGGTTAAGAGTCTCATCCCTTGTTCCCTGTTTGGAATGTGGTTTCCTGCTTTCTCTTTTCCAATCTTCTAACTTGGTTTTTTTTTTCAATTGGAGTAGATCTATCTATCGCCCAGTTCACACTCCACCCACGTCTATTGAACAGGTTAAGAGTCTCATCCCTTGTTCCCTATTTAGGATGTGGTTTCCGGCTTTCTCTTTTCCAATCTTCTAACTTGGTTTTTTTTTTTTTTCAATTGGAGTAGATCTATCTATCGCCCGGTTTACACTCCACCCACGTCTGTTGAACAGGTTAAGAGTCTCATCCCTTGTTCCCTGTTTGGAATGTGGTTTCCTGCTTTCTCTTTTCCAATTTTTTCACTATTATGTAGCCCCCTGCACATCAGTGGTGTTACTGCCTTGCTCGGGGTGATACGATTACAAAAAAAACAAAAAAAAAAAAACTATTACTAGTAATAATAATAATAATGATAATAAAAATAACAGGGCTGGAAGATGGCGCGGACATGCTGTCTGATTTTCAAAGAAAGTCACCAGATACTTCTGATTGTAATAATTCAAATATGCATTACTACTACTACTACTACTACTACTAATAATAATAATAATAATGAGAGGGCTGGAAAATTGAGGGGACATGCTGTTGCTTGATTTTCAAACAAAGATACCAGATACTACTGATTGTAATAATTCAAATATGTACTACTACTACTAATAATAATAATAAAAATGATGATGATGATGATGATGATGATGATGATGATAATGTAGTCATAGTAGTAGTAGCAGTATCTTTGAAGATCTTCAAAAACTGTCAAAATACAAAGATCTTGAAGTGGAAGTTTCAAAAATATCGCACATGAAGATATCAGTGATTCAAGTTGTGGTTGAAGCCCTCAATTTGATTGGAAAAGGTCCCGATAGACTCATTGGAAACCCATACTCTAAAGAAATACAAAAAAATGTGCTCACTTGTACAGCTCACAGCTTATGAAGGGTTTTATTTATGCAAAATGTATGGTATTTTGTTTAATTTTTATTTTTTTACAAAAATGATCAGTGGAAAATGTCATGATGCCATTTCTGACTTGAGGTCTTTGGTTGAGACCTGAAAAGAAATAAGTATACACCAGAAATCAATGGAAAAAATTAATATAGCAACAACAACAACAACAACAACAACAACAACAATAATAATAATAATAATGATTCAGTAAGTGGGTGAGTAGGACATAGAATCCAAACAGAAGTGAATAAATGAGACTTTTTGTCTTTCATTCTGACTTGAAGACGCCAACCCAATACACACTTAAGTGAAACATGTTGTCAGTAAAAAGCTTTGACACTTTGTCTCATTTCTTCACAATTCTATATGCTTAACGAGTGGGCCTGTGCCATCAGAAAAATATGGCAAAATATTTATATCAATATGCTGTCTAAAATCGCGATATATATATATATATATATATATATATATATATATTGATGTACCTACTAGCGAGTATCTTACATCAAGACATAAGGAAAAAAACAAAATAATACAAACCCCTGAGCATAAGAAGAGGGAAATATATATATATATATATATATATATAGATAGATAGATAGATAGATAGGTGTGAGTTTGTAACCCTGGGTTTCACGCTCTTGCGATCCTCAGACAAACTCTGATGTCAATATGTCAGCTCTATCACTGATATTGAGCACTTTCAAATAAGTACTGTGCATATATAATATATAAATAATATAATATATATAACAAATTGGATATATATATATATATATATATATATATATATATATTGATATTTATAATTATATACATACACTTTTCACACACACAAACACACACACACACACACACATATATATATATATATATATATATATACAAATAAATACATAATGGTTTTTATTATAATATAGAGAATATATATATACATTCTTCATTACTTGACGACATAATTATTATAAAAAAGTAAAATAATAAGGCACTGTTAAAGAGCAAACATGTAGCAAGAGCTTTCATAACTGGTAGTAAAGTTTAATAACTAGTAGTAAAGAGAATGAACTGAGCTGATGCTGCCTTTCTATTGTCTCTCTCTCTCCATTTACATAAATAAATATACAATGGTCTTTATTATAATAGAAAGGATAACTTTTGAAGAGAAATCAACATTAACCTTATGTATCAGGTGAAAGACAGTAAATGTATCAAACAGCAAAAAATATCAAAATAAATAATAAATAAATTAATAATAATAGTCATGTCAGAAATTGTAATAGAAATAATATAGAGAATAAATAAATAAATAATAATAGTAGTAGTAGTAATAATAATTTGGAAAATAAATAAATATTAATAGTAATAGTAGTAGTAATAATGATAATGAAGAAAATATATAAATAAATAATTAATAATAGTAGTAGTATTAATAATAATGAAGAAAAGAAATAATAATAGTAGGAGTAGTATTATTATTAATAATAAAGAAAATAAATACATAATAATAGTAGTAGTCATAGTAATGTAGAAAATAAATAATAATAATAGTAGTAGTAGTAGTAATAATAATGAAGAAAATAAATAAATAATAATAATAATAGTAGTAGTAGTAGGAGTATTAATAATAATGGAGAAAATAAATTGTGAGAAAAGTATGATGATGATGATGATGACGATGAATATAGACAAAAAGAAGAAAAATATATAGAAAATGATGAAAAAGGCAGATAAAAGAAACAAGAGATTTTTTCCCCACCTCCAATTTCTTTTATTCTACAAATGTGTTATGGTTTCAAGAGAGTTTTTAGTTAAACACTTTTTCTTGATGTTCGTTTGATTTTTATCTTTCCAAGGAAAGGAAAATATGATGGACAGAAGACAAGTAATAAGTTAAAAAAAACGAAAATTATAATGTCTGATTTGCATTTAGAACAAGACACTTTTTTTTAATTTATTAAATTATAAGTTTAGTATAACAGTTTAAATATAATTCAATATCTTATATTTAAATTTAAATTTAATATAATTTATCATAAATAAATTTCTAAATATCTATATTTCTTAAAATTTCTAAAAGTAACAGAAAAGTATTTTCATCTATTTAAATATATATTGTCAAATGGATGATTTATATTTAAAAATGTAACTGAAAATCATATGAAGAAAGTAAGTAAAAAAAAGACGTTAAAAAACTTTCAGTGTTCTTTAACAAACTTGTATAAGATAGATAGATAGATAGATAGATAGATAGATAGATAGATAGATAGATAGATAGATATGGATTGGGACCAAATACAGATCAAATATGGATTGGAATCTGACAGAATGATAGCATAAAGAACAAATAGGAAACATTTATAAATCAAGCATATTTCACTTTTATTAAAGCTTCATCAGATAATGAATAATGAAAGCAGAAAAAATTATATTTTCATTTTTGTGCTGTTTTCATTTGATTAAGGAGTCTTGACATGCATTTGACTTGTTAAGCAGCATTAGTATAATATATACTACTACTACCACTACTACAGCTACTCCTATTTATATATGTAAAATTATGTAATTTAAAATATGACAAGATGAATAGGATTTTGTGAATAGATATCTTGAGCAATAATTAATGTTATCAAAAACATAAAAATTGAGGGTATTTATTAAAAACTAACTTAAAATTTCCAAATGTTTTCCCTATCAAAGTCTAAACAAGAATCTATGAAATTTTTAAATAAATAATGTATTTTTAAGTCTGACATTATTTTATGTTCATTAAGTTGATACACAGGAATATATACTCAAACACATGTATCCAGTTTTTAAAACATTAATAGCAATATATATATATATATATATATATATATATATATATATATATATATATTACAAAATTTTACCAAAATTTATGAAATTGTATTGACAAATTTATTTAGAAATCTTGTCGGAAAAATATGCATCCTTTAGTAGGATATTTTTCTTACTAGATTTCTCAAATATTCAGGCCAGTGGATGTATATAAATGTACTGTTTAGTTATAGAAAAATAGACTATCTACTTGAATATGAGTATCCATTAAAAATAATGTTCAAACAAATAAATTTAAGTAAATATATATTAATAATATATATAAGTAAATAATGTATTTTTTAATCTGACATTATTTTATGTTCATTTAGTGGATACACAGGAGTATTTACTCAAGTATACAAAGCATTAACAGTAATATATATTGTTGCAGGGATGGTTGTGATAACTGACTCTGCGGATTTTTAAGAAAAGGTGATATGAAAAGGAAAGGATGACTAAAACAAGATGTAAGGTGACAAAGTTACCTTTGTCTGAAAACTTTTATTTGTGTTGTTTTACAGTTCAAAACAATCTCTTGGGTTGCCATGGGGCTGTTGTTGATTGAGCAATGTCCATGCTCCTAGGCTTGAGGTGTCAGTGCATGCAGTTAACAATACATTGGTCAGGAAATTGAGCCACAGTTGCTAGTCATTGCTGCACTGGGTGGATAAGATTGGTCCATCATGTTTTTGCCGTAGTCAGGTGGTATAGATTGTGCTAACTGTCGAAGTGTGATTCAGTTCATTTAATTGGTGTGTAGACTACGTTAGCAGTTGGCAGTTAATCTGGTAAAGTTGCTATATATATATCTTGATCACGAAACACCATTAGTCTAAACGAGGTTTTAATCAAGCCTATATAACACAGTTTTCAATTCATCACAATAACCATATCTGCTCTGAAATGTATCGTAATGTCAACAAATGTAAACATGTTATGGAAATTAACAAAGGTTAATGAAACTTGGTTATAAACAACTGACAATTTGAAATGATTTGTTTGAACATTATTTTTTTTTATCGATACTCCTATTTAAGTAGATATTCTGTTTTCAATTCAACAGTATTATCTATTTATATCTACTGGCCTGATTATTTATGATAAATTTTTATTACGAAAATGTGTGTCATTTGGCAGGATTCAAACTTGCGACCCCTATCCATATAGGGGAAGCTACCATTTGATCTAACACGTCTTAGACCTCTCGACCATGAATGACCATTAGTCTAAATGAGGTTTTAAGCCTATATAACACTATTGCATTCACTTACATGCAAATACCCTTGGGAAAGGTATTAATCCGTCTCTTCCTTCCAGTTATGGGTTAAATAACAGGACAGATTGGGTTCTATAGCCTTGGTCAGCAACCAGTCTACCGCAGAAAGCAATGGCAACCTACTGTGGGATAATCTTCTGCCCAGTCAGTCATGTCTCTTTCGAGACATGATTGCGTATATCACGTATGGCACTTAACTGACTGATATAACACTGTTTTTATATATTTTATATTCATGGTCGAGAGGTCTAAGACATGTCAGATCACATGGTAGCTTCCCCTATATATATATATATATATATATATATATGAATAAAAAAGGAAAACTTACCTTAGCCAATGCATTTTGTCTTCTGATGATCTTTATCAAGGCAAATGTAAAGATTTTGTTTTGCAACAGGCATATATAAACAACAGTAAAAATGTTAGTTTCAAAATTTTTCAATTTAAGAACGTTCATAAATATAAATCAGACTAACTGAAAATTCTAGGTAAATTATGGAGGACATTAAGTGATGCAATTTAATATCTAATGAATGAAAGTGAGTAAATGAGTTAGCAATATCATAGGTAATACTTCCCTACGCATAATAAATGTAATCCCCAAGCACAGGAATAAAAAGGAATACTTCAGGACCACTTCTTGATAGAAAATGGCTTTGGACACACTATACTGTTTACCAATGTCTATGTACATAAATATAAATAAAGTTTATTAATATAACAAGGCAAAAACACAACATAACCTTACAAGGTCGCAGAGAAAAACATGCTAAAACAAAAATAACACACACACACACGCACACACACACACACACACACACACATATATATATGTAGAGAGAGAGAGAGAGAGAGAGGGAGAGAGAGAGAGAGAGTTTGAGTTTGACTTTTGTTTGACGGCATATCCACCTCTGTGAATTATTTAATGCCCAAAAATGTGGGGCTTTAAGGTATTTTTTTAATTTTCGGTTATAGTGAGAAGGTTGTTTTAGTCAGATTTGGATAAAAAATTTTTACTATAATTTTTCATTATTTTAGAAAACTGAAGATGTCTTCTAGTTTTGTATTCAAAAATGTCTTGCTGGTAATAATTTTTTCCTTCAAAAATATATTATGGCAATAATTTTTTTCTTTCAAAAATATGTTATGGTAATAATTTTTTCCTTCAAAAATGTATATTTTTCTGTAAAAGTTTATTTCTTATGTATATATTTCCTGAAAAGTCTATTTTTATACTTTCATAGTGTTTTAATGCTAGTTTGGGGTTTAACTATTTGCCCATAGTTGGGACCCTAACAGATACTTCCACTCTGAGTCAGGGGACCAACAGCAATTAAGAGGTTGTTCCATGATCCTCACAACCTCCAAATCACAACCTCCATGAACACACACACACACACACACACACACACACACACACACACACACACATATATATATATATATATAGAGAGAGAGAGAGAGAGAAACATGTTTTTTCCTCTGATAGACTTTGTCATAGCAAATATAAAGATATTTTATTTTGCAGCAATATTTTTAAAAGCAAAATGAAAATGTTAGTTTTTCAAAATATTTAAATTTAAGAGATGCTCATGAATATTCATTAGGCTGAAAAGTCTAGGTAAATTATGGAGGACACTAAGTGATGTAATTTTATGTCTAATGAACGAAAGTGAGTAAATGATGTAGAATTGTTTTTTGTAATGTAAATATTATTAATATTCTTTCAAGGTGGGATTAGTTCATGCATTATATATTTTAAATAATAGAAAGTTATGAATTTAACTGTCTTCTTTAAATAGTCTAACACATTTTTATAGTCATGTATGCTGGGTTGGAAAAGGCATAATTCTTTCAGAAATGAAAATATATGAAAAGTCCAGAGTACAGATTTATATTTTTGTAAGATTCAATTGTGGCACTCTCACAAATTTTCCATATAAAAAAGGAAAGCTCATCTTAGCTAATGTATTTTCTCTGCTGATGATCTTCATCAATGCAAATGTAAGGATTTTGTTTTGCAACAGGCATACATAAACAAAAGAAAAATGTTGTTTTTCAAAATTTTTAATTTAAGAAACACTCATAAATATAAATCAGACTAACTGAAAAGTCTGGGTAAATTATGGAAGACGCTAAGTGATATAATTTAATGTCTAATAAACAAAAGTGAGTAAATAATGAACAAAATGCATCAGTGAAGACAAGTTTATATATTACATTAGCAGTATAGCCCGGTGTTGCTCAGGTGTAATGAAAGCTTTAAAACTAATCCATGGTCCTGGAGCACAGATTCTTTGGGCATTGGCATGAAAGACTAAAAAGCAATAGTTCTTTCCAGTTAAAGTGAAACCGTAGACTGAAAGAAAAATGAATGGATGGAAGTCAAATTTTGATTTCCTGGTATCAATATCAAATAAGTTTTTTTGTCGTAAACTGAATTTTGAAGGTTAAATAAGTCCTCTGAGTAAATGGTATCATAGCTGAGACTAAGAACTACAATTATATCTACTTAGAGCCAAATCCGAAGAAAAAATTAAAATAAAAGGGCTGAAAAAAATACAGACATACAGGCAGATAAACAGACACACAAACACACAAACATCTTGCCTTTTATATATATATATATTATCGATTTTCTGCACTATTGTAAGAACTGCAACCTTGAAACTTCTGAATAACGTTTCTTATGTCTTTGTCTATGAGTGTATCAAATTTGATTAAAATCGGACCACTCCTTCTATAACCCGATTTTTTTGATTATAGATTTTCAATATTTATTGGGGGTACCTCGACACAAAACCTAGCTAAGAACACTCGCAGACGCTTATAGTACAACTGTGTAAATTTTTAAGAAAATCGGTTCAGCCATTTCAGAGTCTATAGGTAACGGGGACACACACACACACACACACACACACACACACACACACACACACACACACACACAAAGTTCCATTTCTAAATAAGTTTAGATAATTTCCTGAAAAACTGTTTTTAAAGAAACATATGTATTTCAGTTAGTTGACTTAAAAAGTACTAGCAGTATAGCCCAGTGTTGCTTGGGTGTAATTGAAAGCTTTAAAACTAATCCATGGTCCTGGAGCTCAGACTTAGCCTAAAACATATTTGTGTGAAATTTGGTGAGAATCAGATAAAAATTGTGGATTTGTATAAAGGACATACAGACAGATAAACAGACACACACACACAAACATCTTGCCTTTTATATATATATATATTATCGATTTTCTGCACTATTGTAAGAACTGCAACATTGAAACTTCTGAATATCATTTCTTATGTCTTTGTCTATGAGTGTATCAAATTTGATTAAAATCGGACCATTCCTTCTACAACCCGATTTTTTCGATTATCGACTTTTGATATTTATCAGGGGTACCTCAACACAAAACCTAGCTAAGAACACTCGCAGACACTTATAGTACAACTGTGTAAATTTTCAAGAAAATCGGTTCAGCTGTTTCAGAGTCTATAGGTAATGGACACACACACACACACACACACACACACACACACACACACACACAGACAAAGTTCCATTTATAAATAAGTTTAGATTTAGATCATAATTTTATAACTTCTTACTAATTTGGCATATTTGAACAGGCGCTCCATTTATTTTGTTAGACACTATATTTATTTTCTTCTACCAACCTGAATATTCAAAAAATCTTATTGACTAAAAAATGTGCTCTTCATCAGGATTCAAAGATGTGTTGAAGGAGAAACCATCATTAGATCTGATGTGCTTTTAACCAACTTGGCTACAAAGTGTGACTTTGGTTTGATCTGGTTTGTTTTGTTTTACAGCATATCAACACTTCAGTGGCATATTTAATTCCAACAAGACTTTTACAATAGATTTATATGAATAGAATATCTATTCTCTATAAAAAATCTGTGTGGGGATCAGATTTCATTGACATATCTTTGTAAAGAAGATTCTGTCAAGAGTCAGATGTTTTGCAGGTATATTTTCTAAACATATACTGTTAAATATAAGAGACAATGAATGTCTGTTATGTTTAATCATGAGCCGTTCTAAACATTGTATTTTGGCTTTAACTTCAGGTGAAAATAAAGACAAATTTCTCCAACATTTGGATAATTGGTTATTAAGTTGGTTCTAAGCTTTTGACTCACATGAGCCATCTACAGTGAACTGCATTACAAATTACATTTTGTTTATGCATATTTTTCTTTTAATTGGTCTCACCCCATGCAAAGCAGTAAAGCCACTAAGACACAAGGTGTTACAAGTTTTGGAAGAATTAGTAACAGAAACTTTACTAATGAGCAGGAAGAGGAAAGAGTAATCAGGAGGACAGTAGATAGCAATTGAAATTGTATTTAAATTTTTGTCCATTAAAGTTGGCTGGAAAGTATGGAGCTGGAAGGGTGTTCCACAAATGAGAAGAATGAGAAAAGAAACTTTTAGAATAGGATTTGCTGTTAGCATAGAATTTACGGTTACTTCTAACCAGCTCATCTGTAAATTGATGAGATCTCGATGCCAGTCTAGTACTATGCTTAAATTCAAAAAGTCTAGGTGCCATAGTGAAAAGCTCATCGGAACAATTACACTAAAAATATTTATAGAAAAGGCACAAGGCGGCAACTTTATGGCAATAGAAAGTGAGAAAATTGTCATAGTTATATATAGTCTATTGCATCTGATGTTATTCATCAGTTTTCTATAACATTCATAGCTAACAATTTTGAAGTAAACACTTTCTTTAATCAACAGAAGCAGATTATTCATCTTACACTGTTCATTTTCAGAAATATGATCAATTATGGTACATTAAGTGAGTATAATGCAAAATTTTTTTTATCATTTTTTTACATAGAAAGTATGTAGTCACATTATGCACTGGTGATTTTTTTGAAAAGGTTAAAAATCATGCATTGTTAGTGACTGGGTTGCACTATATACAGATAACTTTTTTTTTTTGGTGGAATTAAAATTCATGGGGCGCACTATATATGAAGTTGGCTAATACACAAGTAGATATAGTAGTTAATTCTCCTCCCCTCAGTTAATTTGTTCTTGAATTTTATGGCCTGACCCAGAGACTGAATTAATGAAAACTCAGGTAAACAGCATATATACCACTTAGGTTAGTAAAATTGAAATAAGAAAATATCAAATTGTATTTCTCCAACAGAGGGCCATGGGTGCATGTTCAAACACTGCCAGGGGACACATTCTCTTTGCCGGATTTTCTTATGTATGCTAACTAATAGATGTAATATACACTGTTTAAGATGAAAAATAGAGCATCTATTTCAAACAGGGATAATAAAAAATAAAACTTATAAATAAATCCATTGATTAAGATAAATCCATTATTTCTTTGAAAATATATAAATTCAAAGAACTAATTTTTCTAATGTTTACCGTGCATATTAGAACTGGTTTGTTGTATAATATGATATTAAATGGAAAACTAAAGACAATGATATATACTTTTAAAGAATAAAATTCTGATTTTGTAATTACAACAAATTTTTTTCTCATTTACCATTTTTTTAATTACAATTAAATTTTATTTTATATTTTGTATTAACATGCATTTTAAAAGAAAGATAAGTTTTAAAAGTGTTTAATTCATTTGTTTTTTCCATTATGAAAGAAATTTGTAGGTTGAATAATTATTAAATGTAACTGAAATTTCACTGAAATATACAAATTATGTATGTATGTATGTATATAGGTATATACTTTTATGCTTGGAATACAAAGATAGTTTTAAATAAAAGAGTAGATTAGAAAATTTATTCAAAATTAATTTGTTTTCAGAACAAAAATGCTGTAGAGCAGGTTGGAATAAATAGCCAGTGTGAGAAAAGAAAAGTGGAAAATAAAAAGGACTGGCTATCTGGAAGAACAGTGGCTATATTGGAACAAAAATCAAAATTTAAATTGGCAATCGGGTATATCTATTCTAGATCTAAGAGTATCTATTTAATTATTTATCTCAGTCTGTTCATATTTATCAATCTATTTAAAACAGGAAAATATAAGCACACACAGACACACACGCACACACACGAACACACACACACACATATATATTATAAAATGTATGTTTTACTCTGAATTTAACAATAAAAAATAATGTTAATAAGAATATCCGGATTAAATAATTTTCTAAAAGCGAAATGTTTTATTAGTAGTCTAGAAAAATTATCAGGAGAATATATGGAGTTACTTCCCTTGCATTGAATAAGCCGAACGCTTCTCAGTTTTCTGAGCTGAGAAAATTTTTCCTGTGCTTTTTCTTTCTATTTTTTTCTGCAAAGCTATTCATGAATTGAGGAAAAATAACCCACAAGGTTGTTATAAAGTGTCCCACTAATGCAGTTATATAAAAAAGACCTCTCTCGCTAAAAAAAAAAAATACATATTTATGCAAGAATATGATAGGGTGCTGAAAATTACTTAGCAAGAAGCCTTTCAAAATTAAAAAAAAAAATTTTGCATTTCATGAGCCTTGTGGATATAATTTGGTCAGGATTTTGGAAGTGGGTCAGGTAGAAAACTTTTCAGCATTAAACTCATAAGAAAAATGGATGTTTTAACCAACACTTTATTTTATATATATATATATATATATATATATATATATATATATATATATATGTATGTATGTATGTATGTATATATGTATATATATGAATAAAGAATAAAGACAAAACATTGAATAATATGAGGTTATAGATTTAACTGTTTTCTTTTAATTTTTTAACATTTTTTTAGTCATATATAACACATGAATTAATTCAAAACTAAAATAATTTAAATACCAATTTGCAAAAAAATAAAAATAAAAATTTCAAAAACATCACTTACACACTTTTGTTTATTAGTAGACATCGAATTGCGTCACTTTGTGTCCTCCATAATTTGTGTGACTTTTCACATAACCTGATGAATATTTATGAGTGTTCCTAAACTTGAAAATTTTTTAAAAGCATTTTTGGTCTTGTATATAAATACTTGCTACAAAATAAAATACTTGCATTTGCCTTGATAAAGTCTCTCAAAGGATGAAGCTCATCATCTAAGATGAGTTTTCGTTTTGTCTTTAATCATATTGTCCTTTTACAGATATATTCTATCTGAAATCTTTACACACACACACACATACATACACAAACACACACAGAGTGTGTGGCATAAATGCTGTTATAAAGTTTTAAATGAATTCTAATTTTAAATCTTTGATCATTACATTGCTGCTTATAGTTTGATACTAGCCCAACATTGTATATTATTTGATTTTTTGTCAAAGTGTTTAGTTTTTAGCTGTGGTGCAATGCCACTTAAGGTGATGAATATTGGACACTTCAACAAGATGGAGTGATGAGCCATACATCAGTGGTGCAGAGGCAATTGTCCTGGCGTCATCATCAAGGACAAGTGACCTCCCTCATCATGAGATATCAATGTTCTTGACTATTGTTTGTGGGTAGTTCTAGAGAGTAAAGCCTGTTCTACTCCACACAACATAACTGAAGCTCTGAAGGCAAAATTGAAGGGAGTATGGAACAAAATACCTATGAAAACTGTGTGTGCCACCATCACTGACTTTTCTGAAAGACTTCAACATGTCGTAAAAGTCAAAGGGAACCATATTGAAGGAGATTTTCTGGTGTTATTTCGCAGATTGATACGTCAATCAGTTAAATGCCATACGTGATACACGCTTTGGGTGATCATGTCTCGAAAGAAACATGACTGACTGGGAGGAAGATTATCCCGCAGTAGGTTGCCATTGCTTTCTGTGGTAGATTGGTTGCCAACTAAGGTTATAGAACACAATCTGTCCTGTTATTTAACCCATAACTGGAGGGAAGAGATGGATTAATACCTTTCCCAAGGGTATTTGTGCATAAGTGAATGCAAGGAATTCAACTGGAATTCAAACTCAGCTCCCCGATTTCCGAGCCGATATTCAATGCAGCACAGTGCACATACTTTGTCTTAAAATTGTATGCGATATAAAAAAATTATCAGGAGGTTTTGAGTTTTTACTTTTGTAATATAGTTTTATAATATATTATAATATAGTTTTGTGATACATATTACTTTTGTAATAACATTCATGCTGCACTCTGTAAAGGGTGCGATGGGTAAATTATTGCCAGATTATATTTTTAATTTTGTGCATGTGCATTGTTTGTTTTTGATTTTGTCAACTGTGCAGTATTGTAGTAGGGTCAGTTAGGCACCTTCTGTGAGAAAAAGAATACCATGACGCAATTCACTCTGCCAGAAATTTGGAAATGGCATGTTGTACTGCTTAGCATTTGTGGAAGATCCAATGTGAACAATTCAGAGTGTTTGGATGTCAATTTGAGAACAGTGTTGAAAATTCAGATAGAGTTGGATGATAAATCCAGTCAATATCGTGGTGTTTTTTCAAGTGATCACTAGTTATGGCAATGTTATACCTCCATTCACCTTCCAACAGGGCCTCAGACTCAACCATGGAGAGCTACATAAAGTGCTTTGAGGAACAGTGCTGCCTTGTGTCAACAGGGTGGTTGTTGGAAGGCCCTATGTCTGGTAACAGGAATCTGTACCATACCACACAAGCAGAAGATCCTAGTCATAGCTGTCAGGCTATTTCTACAACCACAACACCCTTTATCTCACTTAACTCCCCAGACTGAAACCCTTTTGATTATTATGCAGTTGAGTGAGAGACCAACAAAATTCCTAGTCACAACAAAGATGGACGGAAGGTAAGGATTATGACAGCATTCACTAACTTAAACCAGGAGATCATCCAGAAGAGTTGCAGAAGATTACAAAGTCAACGCTATGGTTGAAGCCATTGGTGATTTTATTGAATAAATTTAGTATTTCAAGATATTTTTGAGTAATTTTGATAAATAACTGTTAAAATGAGATGTCAATGTTGTTTTCATTTTTGCATCATTTAGATGACAATTCATCCAAGAATTCTGTCTTTGTTATTTTGTATTTTTAGCTTTTTCTTCATGAATTCAGCAAATTGCAGACAATACATAAGTGCATGCATATATTCAATAAATTAATAAAAATTCAAGTAAATTATCTAGTTATCAAGAATTTTGTGCTAAAATGCTCATCAGGGCCAGTAAATAAGCATTTTGATGAAAAGCTTTTGAGATGGTTATCCAGATAAATCACGTAGGGTTTTATTAATTTATTGAATATTATAACATTCATTATATATTGAGCACTTCTTGGCAAGATTTTGCTAACCTGACAAATTATGTAAAATTTTTGTAATTTTTACATATTTTCTTAGTTGAATGATAGATAGATAGATAGATAGATATGAACAGACTACGATAGATAGATAGATAGATAGATAGATAGATAGATAGATAGATAGATAGATAGATATGAACAGACTACGATAGATAGATAGATAGATAGATAGATAGATAGATATGAACAGACTACGATAGATAGATAGATAGATAGAAAGATAGATAGATAGATAGATAGATTGTAAGGAAGGAAGAGAGAATCTGACATAGATATAAGTTATATGCATATTTATGCATTTCTACTCAAATATATATATATATATATATATATATATATATATATTAGAAATAATAAAACAACCTGACAAGGTGCTAATCAGATAGTACTGAAACACAAAGACTCTTGCATAACAATAAACTGTTTTTATTATAAACTTATAATAAAAATATTACCATATATATATATATATATATATATATATATATATATATATATGCTTGTGCATATCTGTATACATCTATATATATATATATTTTAGATTGTCAAATAAAACAGACTATACAACTGTTATGTACCACATGACATTACTTAGTGAAAGCTTTAAGAAATTGAATAAGATAGCACAGGGGCTCATCTAGACGAAGCAAGATGCTTAATATATATATATATATATATATATATATATATATATATATATATATATATATATAGCATTAAAATTATATATTTTTAAATCATTTGTTTCTGATGAAAAGCTGAGTCCAGTCTGAAATATCAAATAGATATATATAATAATAGAAATAAATAAATACTATCAAAAAAATACATTTTTAACTGACAACTTTTTAGTAGATTTTCTATATATATATATATATATATATATATATATATATATATATATATATATAGATAGATAGATAGATGTGAACAGGCTAGGATAGATAGATAGATAGATAGATAGATAGATAGATTTAATAAAAAATATTCTAATTTTAATTTTTTTTTTTCAAATTCCTGTTATGTTTTCCTAATAGTTATGTCTTTGGTACTGACAATTTATATATTTAAATACATGTGAAAACCTTTTAAAAACACCACTGACTTAACAAAATAGGCTTTATTTTTAATGTCATGATACATTACTATATATACATACACGCATATATGTATATTTATATATGAGGAAAATATATGACAAAGTGGAAAAAGTTTACTTGTGACACGTTTTGTCTTTCAGGACTTTATCGGATCAAATATTTTATGTTGGTATGATTAACCATTTGCGTGAATGAGAAATTATAAGGATTTTTTTTATATATAATTGAATTCAGTTAGTCTTTTTCTTTTTCTAGATTTTTTTAGTAGTTATCCTATAAAAATATATATCATTATCTTATATATATATATAAATGATGGTAATAATGATGGTTACCATTATTATTAACTACCTGTTGAGACATTGTTCTTTCAATGTTGAAACATAATGTACAATTAGTAGTTTGTAGTTTGTACATGTTCTAAAGTATAACAATAAATATTCATTGCTCTATTTTTATATTGAGCACTGTTTTAAATTAATGCTTTGAATGTTGCAATTATTTTCTTTGTTACTTATTCATTTGGATATATATATATTTATATATATGAAATTTTTTTATTTATTTTAACTAATGTTGATAGACACACATGTGGGCCTTTACAAGCATATAACTATTTCATTTTGTTTTTATTTCTTTTTATTTCTGAAAAAAAAATAAGCAACAAAAAGACAATTTTTCTTTTCACCACCATCTTGTTTTTAATTCAGTTGTATTAAATTCATTTTTCTATGTAAACAGACTTTGTCAAATGAAAGTGTAATTATCTTGCTGCCCACTCAAATCATTTATCTGCGTCTGCATCACAAACAAATGCATATTGACGCACAAGGAACAAGGAAAATTTTAGGATGTCTTTTCTCTTATGAAGCTTTTTTGAATCACTTTATAAACAAGAAGTTAAATTTTCTAAAACAAATTGATACTAATGAAATTGCAATTTTCTTTCTCAGAATGTGAAAAATATATATTAAACAAACTTTCTTGGGTAAAATACATGATACAGATAGATTACATCTTGGTTGGATCATTTTTTGAAACAAAAGTTGTAATGACTCAATTTTTAAGATTTTGTTATTATCTTGTATCAAAAGAATTTCTGTTTTTGAATCTCATATATATTTTTGAAGCTTAAGTAATGTTCTATAAATGGTAACTTTCTATATCTTCTCAAAATTTTTATTTGCTGATAATCAAGTTCTCAACCTTTAATTTTAGAGGGTCATAATCAACGACTATATTAATCTTTGGAGTGAAAGTCAATTAAAATGAAATTAATTTTGATACACCCTTAATAATAATAGTAGTAGTAGTAGTAGTAACAACAACAACACCATGATGATGATGATGATGATGATGATGATGATGATATAAACTTGCTTTGATAGATCGTCTTTAGATATGAACATGTACTAACCTTTGGAGTAAATGTCTGTAAAAAGCAAACAATTTTCATACACACTAATAATAATAATAATAATAGTATAAATTTAGTGGGGTCATAGATAGTATTTACGTATGAAATAAGCTTTGAAGTAAATGCCTGTAAAAAGCAAATAATTTTCATATACACTAATATATAATAATAATAATAATAATAATAATAATAATAATAAATGATAGTATAAATTTGGTGGGGACAGATAGTCTTTAGATGTTTAAATAAAATAACCTTTGGAGTAAAATTCTATAAAAAAATGATAGACTCTAATATATTAATAATAATATAGTGTAGTTAAAGATAGTCTTTAGATGTGTACATGAAATAAGCTTTAGAGTAAAGGTCTATAAAAAATGATAGACTCTAATATATTAATAATATAGTGTAGTTAAAGATAGTCTTTAGATGTGTACATGAAATAAGCTTTAGAGTAAAGGTCTATAAAAAATGATACACTCTAATATATTAATAATATAGTGTAGTTAAAGATAGTCTTTAGATGTGTACATGAAATAAGCTTTAGAGTAAAGGTCTATAAAAAATGATACACTCTAATATATTAATAATATAGTGTAGTTAAAGATAGTCTTTAGATGTGTACATGAAATAAGCTTTAGAGTAAAGGTCTATAAAAAATGATACACTCTAATATATTAATAATATAGTGTAGTTAAAGATAGTCTTTAGATGTGTACATGAAATAAGCTTTAGAGTAAAGGTCTATAAAAAATGATACACTCTAATATATTAATAATATAGTGTAGTTAAAGATAGTCTTTAGATGTGTACATGAAATAAGCTTTAGAGTAAAGGTCTATAAAAAATGATACACTCTAATATATTAATAATATAGTGTAGTTAAAGATAGTCTTTAGATGTGTACATGAAATAAGCTTTAGAGTAAAGGTCTATAAAAAATGATACACTCTAATATATTAATAATATAGTGTAGTTAAAGATAGTCTTTAGATGTGTACACAAAATAAGCTTTAGAGTAAAGGTCTATAAAAATGATACACTCTAATATATTAATAATATAGTGTAGTTAAAGATAGTCTTTAGATGTGTACATGAAATAAGCTTTGGAGAAAAGGTCTATAAAAAATAAAAATAATTTTGATACACCCTAATATATAATAATAATAATATTAATAATAGAGGAGGGGGGTCATAGATAGTTCTTAGATGTGTACATGAAATAAGCTTTCTATAAAAAAGAAAAAACTTTTGAAACACTTTAATATATCTTAATAATATGGGGGATTCATACATATTAGATGTACAAAATATAGATACACAGAAGATATATAATAATAAAATTAATGATAAGAGAGAGTTATTGTCTTTAGATGTGTACATGAAATAAGCTTTGAAATAAAGCACTATAAAAAGAAAATGCACCTTAATATATGAAATTATGATTGTTTAATACTGAGAGTTTTTTAACATTCACTTCTGATCTGGAACTAACCAACAAAATGCATTTGTTTAGAGCCAAAGTTAAGATTCTAACCTGATCTACAACTAGAAATAATAATCAAAATTGCTTAACATTCTAACTTGATTAATAATTAAGATTTTATAAGACAGTTTATAGAAAATCATTTGTCAGGCAAATATGCTAGTTGATCTGTAGTGGTTTATTCCTATAAATATTTTAATTTTGTACTGTATAAATGAATGCTAGAAAATTTTCTATGGTCAGAATATAACAAAATAAAAAAACAACAACAAATATTGGCAGTAAATGATGTCATTTTTTTTACTCCTCTTC
This sequence comes from Ascarosepion bandense, assembly GCA_037127315.1. NCBI lineage: Eukaryota > Metazoa > Mollusca > Cephalopoda > Sepiida > Sepiidae > Ascarosepion > Ascarosepion bandense. Next base: position 1,196,217 of record JBBBDQ010001085.1, on the reverse strand, counting down.
ATATTCTGATTTTTTGTTCATCCGGCAAAAACTCCCTATCTGCAGTTGTCAAAGCGTTGAATTTTTTTGCCTCTTTTGCAGTTGCTATTCCTTGTTGGAGATTTGAAAGCAAAGATTCTGGTTTTATTTGACCCTTTACTGATTAAATCTGCTATAAAGAGAATATTGATTAATCTCTGTGTAATCTTTCTTTTTTTTCTTTCAAAATTTATATCCTTCTACCTTTTTCTTTATTTTTTCTCATTTTTCATTTTCTATAACTTTCCTCTATTTTCTACTTCTACACATTCTTTCTTTGCCTATATTTATTTTTTCTTTTTCCAACCATGTTTTTTTCTGTCTATATTTCTTTCTTCCTTTTTTCTTTCTTTTTCCGTCCTATATTTGTTTGTTTGTTTGTTTGTTTGTTTGTTTGTTTCTTTTTTTGAACCCTATATTCTTTTTCTGATTTTTACTTTTCTTATCTATAGTTCTTTCTTTTTTTCTTTCTTTCTTCTTTTTCTATCCTATATTATTTTTTGGCCTTTTTCTTTTCCCTACCAATATATTTTTCTTTCTTTCTTTCTTTCTTTCTTTCTCCATCCTATATTCTTCTTCTTTTCCCTACTTATATTTCTTTCTTTCTTTCTTTCTTTCTTTCTTTCTTTCTTTCTTTCTTTCATTGTATATCCTTTTTCTGAATTTTTCTTTTTCCTACCTATATTTTTCTTTCTTTCTTTCTTTCTTTCTTTCTTTCTTTCTTTCTTTCTTTCTTTCTCCATCCTATATTATTCTTCTTTTCCCTACTTATATTTCTTTCTTTCTTTCTTTCTTTCTTTCTTTCTTTCTTTCTTTCTTTCCTCCATTGTATATCCTTTTTCTGAATTTTTCTTTTTCCTACCTATATTTTTCTTTCTTTCTTTCTTTCTTTCTTTCTTTCTTTCTTTCTTTCTTTCTTTCTTTCTTTCTTTCATCCTATATTCTTCTTCTTTTCCCTACTTATATTTCTTTCTTTCTTTCTTTCTTTCTTTCTTTCTTTCTTTCTTTCTTTCTTTCTTTCTTTCCAACCTATATTGTTTTTTTCTTACTGATTCTTTTCTAACTGTATTTTTCTTCTTATTTCCTTTTTTTACCTTAGTAACTTTTCTTCTTTCTTTGTCAAAATCTTTCTTTTTCTATCATTACATTTCTTTACTCTTTTCTCTCTTTTTTTTACATATACTTCTTTTTTCTTCTACTTGTCTTTTTTTTTTTGCCTGTATTTCTTTTCTTCCTTTTTCTTTTTTCTATCTATATTTCTTCCTTTATGACTTTTCTTTTTTCTATCTATATTTCTTCTTTCTTTTTCTAACCTGTGTTCTTTTGTCTTTCTTTTTTCTTCCTATATTTCTTTTCTTCCTTGTTTTTTCTACCAATATTTCATTTTTCTTTTTCCTTGTTTTTATCGACATTTCTCCTTTTTCATTCTCCCCTTTCTTTTTTTTCTTTTTATACTTGTATTTCTTCTTCATTTTTTATACCTATATTTATTTCTACTATTTTTCTTTTCTACTATTTTTCTTTTCTTTGTTGTACTTATTCCTCCTCAGTTTATTTGTTTTATTTAACCTACACACGCATGCACACATGCACACATATATGAATGCACACACAAACACACACATAATGAAAATAGCTTTAGAAGGAATCAGAAACCCTAATCCTAAACAGGGAACAAGGGATAAACCCCTACTCCTGTTCCATTTATATCTAGCTATTAATTCTTTACTTTTGAAAAAGTTATTCCTCATCTCTTTTAACACTTTCTTTTTGGTCAGTTTTTATTTTGTTATCTTTTTTAAAGTTATTTCTTTCTTTCTTTTTTAATTCTTTCTTTTTGGTTAGTTTTTATTTTCTTATCTTTTTATTTAAAAATATAAAATTATTCCTTTTTTCGTTTTAAATCTTTCTTTCTGGTCTGTTTTATTTTGTTACTTTTTTATTTTTTAAAAATTATTCCTTTTCTTCTTTTATAACACCTTCTTTTTGGTCAGTTTTTATTTTGTTTTCTTTTTATTTTGAAAAATATTTTCTTTTTCTTTTAATTCTTTCTTTTTGGTCAGTTTTATTTTGTTATCTTTTTATTCACTTGCCTCATAACTGTTTTCTACCTTTTCTTATTTTTCATATTTCTTATTCATTCTTTTTATTTTTGTCTGCTTCATTTTTTTCCCTTTCTTTCATTTTTTTCTTTTCTTCATTTGTTCATTTATAACCATCCTGTTTATAACCCACTTTGTTTCTTCTTTGTCTCTGCTCTCTTTCTCTTCTTTTTCTTCTACTTCATTCTCCTCCTCCACACTCTACCATTCATTTCTCATATTCTTTTTTTTTTGCTTTTAATTTTCATAGAGAAACTATGTTATTTCAATTGTATTCATTATTAACATACAAGTCTGGCCATTCAACTGACCTAAACTTTTGCCCAAAGTTGCTGCATTCTCTCAGAGTTACTTCCAATCATTATTATTAAAACAATGAGACAAAATATTATTTCGATTTATTGTAAAATGTGTCACTTTATATTATCTGATTGGAGAAAGCAGAAGACAATTATTATTTTTTTAATTGTCTGGACAAAAGTGAATTTCTATAAGCAGGTTTCTGTCTTTTCTGTTTAGTTCAAATTTCGTTTTCTTATTCTAATATGGATTAAATATAAATTGATTTGTAGAGTTTTTGCAAAATTTTCTTTGGGAAAATCCATTCTTATATTCTTAAGAGAAGATTCTGTTTATTCTTTTCTATATAAGGCTACAAATGAATCATCATCATCATCATCATTATCCTGATCTTCATCGTTGTCATTATTGTTATCATTTTTATGGAAAAAAATTAAATGTATTGCTTGATTTATTTTCTTGCTTACTTTTAATTATCTCTAAGTTTCAGAACTTTTGACATATCTATCTATCTATCTATCTATCTATCTATCTATCTATCTATCTATCTATCTATCTCAGTCTTTTCAAATCTATCTATCTATCTATCTATCTATCTATCTATCTATCTATCTATCTCAGTCTTTTAAATCTATCTATCTATCTATCTATCTATCTATCTATCTCAGTCTTTTCAAATCTATCTATCTATCTATCTATCTATCTATCTATCTATCTCAGTCTTTTAAATCTATCTATCTATCTATCTATCTATCTATCTATCTATCTATCTATCTATCTATCTATCTATCTAAATCTATCTATCTATCTATCTATCTATCTATCTATCTATCTATCTATCTATCTATCTCAGTCTTTTCAAATCTATCTATCTATCTATCTATCTATCTATCTATCTATCTATCTCAGTCTTTTCAAATCTATCTATCTATCTATCTATCTATCTATCTATCTATCTAGTCTTTTAAATCTATCTATCTATCTATCTATCTATCTATCTATCTATCTATCTATCTATCTCAGTCTTTTCAAATCTATCTATCTATATATCTATCTATCTATCTCAGCCTTTTCAAATCTATCTATCTATCTATCTATCTATCTATCTATCTATCTATCTATCTCAGCTTTTTCAAATCTATCTATCTATCTATCTATCTATCTATCTATCTATCTATCGCAGTCTTTTCAAATTTATCTATCTCAGTCTTTTCAAATCTATCTATCTATCTATCTATCTATCTATCTATCTATCTTCATTTAAGCCTGTTCATATCTATCTATCTATCTATCTATCTATCTATCTATCTATCTATCTATCTCAGTTTGTTCATATCTATATATAATACATATGGATATATGTACATTAATCTTAGTGTATATATAGATTTATGTATGTTTATATAATCTCTCTCTATATCACTCAAACCAGGGTCTGATGATAAACTACATCTGGCAGCAGGGCATCAGATTGAGAGATTTAGAGGAGCATGGAACCACCTCTTCATTGCCATTGTTCCCTGACTTGGAGTGGTAGCACCTGTTAGGGTCCCAGCTAAGGGGAATATTTAACCCCCAAACTGGAGTCAATACACTATGAAAACATAAAAACAGATTTTTGTATTAAAAATACCAGCAGTACATTTTTTAAATAAAGAAATTACCTGCAATAAATTTTGACACTCAACAAAAACCCTCTCTTTATAAAAATACATCAATGAAACCTGATTTACAAACTGATTTCTTACAGAGAATATATATTCTATTCATACGAATATCTCCTAAAAATCTTGTAGGCATTAAATTGAAGTGTTTAAATGCTGTAAAACAAAATAAACCAAACCAAATCTCTCTCTCTCTCTCTCTCTATATATATATATATATATATTTATATATAACCCTATTATGACCAAAAATTAAGTATTAAACAATCAATATATGTATATATATATATATATATATATATATTTAATGCATCTCTGTCTCATTTTATACTCTTACTAAACACATACACACATTTTGTGTCTGAATGTGTTTTAGACATCTCTGTCTCCTTTTACACTCTTACTAAACACATACACATAATGTGTTTCAGATATCTGTCTCCTTTTACGCTTTTATTAAACACATACACACAATGTGTTTTAGACATCTCTGTTGCTGCATTTTAGACATTTCTGTCTCACTTTGCACTCTTACTAAACACATACATACATAATGTGCTTAAATGTGTTTTAGACATCTTTGTCTCACTTTACACTTTACACATATATACATTTTGCATTTAAATGTGTTTTATATGTATTTAAATAAGACTAAAGACTGAACTCATATTTATGAAAAGTCCTGTGTGGTGTTATTTTAACTGATTACATTTTAAACACCAGATCACTTATTATCAGAAGGAATTAGATACAGTCGCACATGCATCTTTTGTCAACTTTCCTTACTCCTCTTCAAAGAGTATTAAACATCTGAGTATTTAATTTTATTCATACATGTGTATTTCTTTGTTTTATCCACTCATGTATTTTATTTATATTCACCCATAGAAGTATTTAATTTTATTTACACACATGAATATTTCCTTGTATATACCACACATGAGTATTTTATATAATTTCACCTCTGGAAGTATTTAATTTTATATACAGACATGATCATTTTTTTGTATTTACCAACATAAGTATTTTATTTATATTCACCCATGAATGTATTTAATGTAATTAATACACATACATGAGTGCATCTTTGTATTTCTCCACATTAATATTTTATATAATTTGACCCATCAAAGTAATTTTATTTACACGTATAAGTATTTTTTGTATTTAGCCACATGTGTATTTTACATAAATTCATCCAGAACAGTATTTAATTTCACTTACACACATGAGTATATCTTTGTATTTCTCCACATCAATATTTTGTATAATTTCACTCAGTACTTAATTTTATTTCAGCACATGAATATATCTTTACTCACACAAGTACTTTATATAATTTCACCCATGGATGTATTCAATTTTATGTAAAAATGTGAATATTTCTTTGCATTCACCCACATGAGTATTTTGTTTATATTTACCCATGGATGTATTTAATTTTATTTACACACATGAGTATACATAGAAATTTTAATAAAAGTTTCCAACCACTAAAATTTTATGATACTCAATACTTAGATATATATATCATAATATTTCTAAATATTATTTATGTTACTTAATTATAATATGCTAATAGTAGTCTAATACATATTAATTCAATGAAAGATTCCAACTGCAAGTAACTTATTACTTTCAAAATCCATTTATTTATTTATTTCTAAAAATTTCACTTGATACTGTACACGTTATTTCACTACAAATTTAGACAAAAATGTATTTTTTTATCTTTCACTCAAGCATCCTAACATTACCAATTTATAAACACACACATTCATACGTTTAACCACCCATGATTTTCTCATACACAGATTTTAAAAAATTGTCCTTTGTTTTAATACACTTGACATGTGTATTATTACGCATATATACAAACAGATAAGCATTCCTATACATACATACACTTAAATTTAAAATAAACATCTATTGCTTTAGGAATGATCGTATTATGTAGGATGTGTGTTGTGGTACAGTGGATATCGACTTGGAACAACAAATTGTAGAACCAAGTTCGAATACCAGTTGAATTCTTTGCATTCACTTATGAACAAATACACTTGGGAAAGGTATTAATCTGTCACTTCTCTCCAGTTATGGGTTAAATAATAGGACAGATTGGGTTCTATAGCTTTGACTGGCAACCAATCTGCCACAGAAAGCAATGGCAACCTACTGCAGGATAATCTTCTACCCAGTCAGTCATGTCTCTTTTGAGACATGATCACCCAAGCATGTACCACGAATGGCACTTAACTGACTGACATGTGACATGCATACATATTAACAGGCAAACAATTTCCTATACATACATACATACATTTAAAATAAATGTCTATTGATTTATTACACATTGGTAAATGGCCAATGAAATCAAGCCACAACCAACATTCCATCTTTTTGTTTTTTTAAAAATAAAAAAAAGTTTGTGTTTTGTAAGCAAGTCTCTGAAGAATCTTAATTAAGTGAAATATATTAAATTAATGACACTTTTTGTAGTTGTTCTTTTCTATCATCTTGTCAGATTTTAATTCAACTCCTACATGAGTATTTCTTTGTATTTAGCCACATTCTTCTTCTATGTGCCTTGTCCCTTCAGGATGTAGGTGATCATGGCTTTCCATGTTTCCCTATCGCTGGTGGCTCTGAGTACACCTTCTCCTTTTACACCATGCAATCCTCGTTCTGTCATCCACCTGATTAGGTCCTTCAAATATGTTATCCATTACTTTCCCTTGTCTCTTTTTCCCTCTATCTGGCCTGTTAGTATCAGGTTCTCCAGGCCCTTCTTCCTCATTGCATGTCCCAGGAACTTCAGCTGTCTCTTCCTGATGCTCAGTATTAATTTCCTTTTTGTTTCCATCATTTCCAAGACCTCATCATTGCTCACATGCTCGATCTATGAGATTCACAGCATCCTTCTGTAGAATCACATTTCAGTTGCTTCAAGTTTTTCGTTCATCTTTGATGATATTGTCCAGCATTCACTGCCATATTGAAGGAGGGACATCATGTAGCAATCCAGTACTCTCTTCCTTGTTTCTAGTGAAATTGTCCTGTCTCTTAATACTTTACTCAACTTCTGGAATGCTTCCTTCACCATGCCAATTTGCCTTCGGATCTCTGTGTCGCACTTTCCGTCTTCTGTTATAACGCTTCCCAGGTAATTAAATTTTTGTACCTGCTTGATTCTGGTATCCCCAACCTGTATTTGGCATTTTGGGCTGCCCTTTACTATTTTATTTATATTTATCTATGGAAGTATTTAATTTTATTCACAAAAAATATGCAATTGATAAGATATAAATTAAGCAAAGGATCATCCTTACCATGCAAATGTTAGTGTATTAACCATTTTCATAAAGTACCATTCAGCATACATAGAGTGAAAACAGTTAACATATACACTTGCTTGAAATTTATAAATATGTTTCTTTAAAAACAGTTTTTCAGGAAATTATCTAAACTTATTTATAAATGGAACTTTGTGTGTGTGTGTGTGTGTGTGTGTGTGTGTGTGTGTGTGTGTGTGTGTGTGTGTGTGTCTGTTTGTGTGTGTGTGTGTCCGTTACCCATAGACTCTGAAATGGCTGAATCGATTTTCTTAAAAATTTACACAGTTGTACTATAAGCGTCTGCGAGTGTTCTTAGCTAGGTTTTGTGTTGAGGTACCCCTGATAAATATCAAAAATTGATAATCGAAAAAATTGTGTTATAGAAGGAGTGGTCTGATTTTAATCAAATTTGATACACTCATAGATAAAGGCATAAGAAACGATATTCAGAAATTTCAAGGTTGCAGTTCTTATAATAGTGCAGAAAATTGATGACATATATATATATATATATAAAAGGCAAGATGTTTGTGTGTGTGTCTGTTTATCTGTCTGTATGTCCTTTATACAAATCCACAATTTTTATTTGATTCTCATCAAACTTCACACAAATATTTTTTAGGCTGAGTCTGAGCTCCAGGACCATGGATTAGTTTTAAAGCTTTCATTACACCCAAGCAATGCTGGGCTATACTGCTAGTACTTTTTAAGTCAACTAACTGAAATACAAAGAAAAGAGTGCTGGACTGCTATGTGATATCTGTCCTTCTGTATGGCAGTGAATATTGATCAATCTCCTCAAGGATGAATGAGAGGCTTAAGGCAGCAGAAATGTGGTTTTACAGAAGGATGCTGAGGATACCATGGACTGAACATGTGAGTAACGATGAGATGTTGGAGAGGATGCAAACAAGAAAAAACTCATACTTAACATCAGACAGAGACAGCTGAGGTACCTGGGATTCATAATGAGGAAAGAAGGCTTGGAGAATCTTATAATCACAGGACAGATAGAAAAAAAGAGAGACAGGGGAAAGCAGCACAAGATGCTCGATTGGCCTGAGCAAATGGATGGTGAAGTGAGGTTTAGGAGAAATACCAAGAGGTAAAATATTGGGAGCGACAAGAGACAGGGACAAGTGGAAGTTTATGATCACCTACATCCTGAAGGGAGATGACACATAAAGAAGAAGTGTGATTCTACTGATAAAGGATGCTGAGGGTACCACAGACTGAATATGTGAACAATGACAAGGTTTTGGAGAGGATGGAAATGAAAAGGAAACTTATACTTAACTCGCAGTATAACCTGGCATTACTCGGGTGTAATGAAAGCTTTAAACCTAATCCATGGTTCTGGAGCTCAGACTCTTTGGGCATTGGCACAAAAGACTAAAAAGCAATAGTTGTTTCCAGTTAAAGTGAAAACATAGACTGAAAGAAAAATGAATGGAAGGAAGTCAAATTTTGATTTCCTGGTATAGATATCAAATAAGTTTTTTTTTCATCATAAACTGAATTTTGAAGGCTAAATAAGTCCTCTGAGTAAATGGTATCATGGCTGGGACTAAGAACTACAATTATACCTACTTAGAGCCAAACCCAAAGCAAGAACTAAAATAAAAGGGCTGAAATAAATACAGACATACAAGCAGATAAACAGACACACACACAAACATCTTGCCTTTTATATATATATATATATATATATATATATATATATATATATATATCAATTTTCTGCACTATTGTAAGAACTGCAACGTCGAAACTTCTGAATATCGTTTCTTATGTCTTTGTCTTTGAGTGTATCAAATTTGATTAAAATCAGACCACTCCTTCTATAACCTGATTTTTTTGATTATCGATTTTCAATATTTATCGGGGGTACCTTGACACAAAACCTAGCTAATGGAGTCTATAGCTAATAGACACACACACACACACACACACACACACACACACACACACACACACACACACACACACAATGTTCTATTTATAAATAAGTTTAGATTAGATATCAGGAAAAGACAGCTGAAGTTTCTATGACTGAGCTAGGAGGGCTTAGAGAATCTGATACTCACAGGACAGACAGAGGAAAAGAGAGACAGAGGAAAGCAATGTGAGACATATTTGATGGGCTTGAGAAAATGGATGGCAGAGCAGAATTTGGGAGGGATAACATAAGAAAGTGTATTAAGAGTCATTGAGGATGATATGCCATAAAACAAAACAAACTATTACTATAGTAATAGGAAGATGTGGAAGGCCATGATCACCTATGTCCTGAAGAAACATGGCACATAGTAGAAGAAGAAGAAATGCTATCACTCTTTTTCCTTCCTAGCTTTTTGTTTATGATAGTGTGAACGTCAACATCTTGCTTCTATCATTATCTTTATTTTTACTTACGTAGCATGTGAAATACACTTGTTTTTAAAAATATTCTATCAATGATTAGTTATTTTTTTAACCTGGTACAAGACCGCAGTTGTAGAGCACTCTTTGGGTTGGAACGCATGAAAAATGTTCTGTTGTTTAATGATCATGTCATGACAAGGAATGATTTTTGTGATAATTTATTTTCATTAAAAAATAGTTGTTGAATATAATGTATAAAAGAAGTAGATTTTTATTTTTACTATACAAGGTCCAAGAGCCACTCAAAGTAGAGGGGTTACTGTGAGGGGTTGCTGTGAGGTGTTACTGTTTGTTGTATGAGTGATAAGAGTAAGATATAAGAGGCATGGTTTGTGAGGATATGTGGAAAAGAAAATGGTTAATCCTAGATATGAACAGATTAGGATTTTAGTAGTTAGGAGTCAATTTCAGAAGGTAGCAGTTTGTGGGAAGATTACCAATGGGATATGAAGGGAAGGGAGATGATTTACTACAGTGTATGTGGCATGGCAGGTCTTAGCTGTGAGCATTAAAACTGGTAGAACTAAGGAACTAAGCCCATCTAAACATTTTCTATAGAAGCAATGATAGAGCAGCAAGTGAAATGCAACATTTCATCTGTGGGGAAAGGGGTTGTAGGGTGGAAAATAATTCATCACCTACAAGGACGTGGAAATTCTTTTGGACTCTATCAAGACTGAAAGTGAAGACTGAGCAGCAGCTCTCCAAATATGGCAGCAGTTCTCCATTTTTGGCCTGATCTGGCTCTTGTAAAGATAGAGGATAGTAGGAGGAGTTTGAGTTTGAGTTTTGTTTAATGGCATATCAACTTCTGTGGGCTATTTAATGCCAAAAAGGTGGGGTTTTAAGGTATATTTTTTTAATATTCGTTCATAGTAAGAAGGTTGATTTAGTCAGATTTTAATGAAAATTTTTTTGTTTTTCTTCTTTGTTTTTTAGAAAACTGAAAATGTCTTTTAGTTTTGTATTCAAAAATATTTTGCTGAGAATAAGTTTTTTTTTCTTTCAAAAATGTGTTATGGTAATAATTTTTCTTCAAAAATGCATTGTTGGCAATATTTCTCCTTCAAAAATGTATATTTTTTTTTTATAAAAGTCTAATTTTATGTATATATTTCTATAAAAGTTTATTTTATACTTTCATAGTGTTTTGACCTCAGTTTGGGGGTTAACTGTTTACCCATAGCTGAAACCCTAACAGGTGCTACTACTCCAGGTCAGGGTGGACCTAAGAACAACAGCAATTAAGAGGTGGTTCCATGCTCTTCACAACCTCCCAATCAGAGGCCTTGCTGCCGGATGCAGTTTACCGTCATCCCCAGGACCAGATAGTAGGAGGAACCAGATACTTACTGGAGTGGTACAGAGAACCAATCGTTTTTTCAATATCTTTAGTGATGGAAGATATTGTGAATAATGCTTCAGACAAGAAACAAAAAATATCTATGAAGAGTATTGAGTGCATTAATTTTCTTTAGTAGAACTTTCGTAAAGATAATATCATGCATTTGCTACTTGGCTTTTAATTAAGTCAAACTATTTGTAGATTTCTTGCCTGATAACGAACACTCCAAACTGGTGATGGCAAAAAGTGTATAAGAATGAAAAGAAAAAGAAAAAAAGAATTGCACTTGTTTCTGTAACTTTTAGGTTTGTGAGAATATAAAACAATTTTTAATAAATATTTGGCCTTTTGAACACAAAATAACGAATCATTCTTGCCATCAGGTGATTAGAGAATCTCTCCACTTCTTCAAAAGTATAAAACAAAGAACACCTTCCCCGCAAAAAAAAGACCCAAGTTTACAAAAGTCCAAGACTTTAATAAAGAAATGGAAAACAATAATAAAAAATTAATTTGTTTAGTGTCTGTTGTTAAAAACAACTAGAATTACAACCTAATTGAAAAATAGCAGATTAAAAAGCTAGACTAAATGTCATTTGTAGCCACAAGAAAGCATGCGTTTAGATAATTTGAATAAAAAGTTATTGTTTTTGCTGCATGTGTTAATATCGTGCTTCTAATAGGAACTAAGGGATTTCTTTTCAAAAACCTTTATTCAAATTTAATCTTATGTGCTGATAAAATAATCCTGCCTCAGGAGTGTATAGCAATAATATTAATTATAATAAAAATAATATTAATTATAATAAAAATATAATATAAATTATAATGAAAATAATATTAATTATAATAACAACAACAATAATAAATAGAAGAAATAAAATCATTCTGACAAAAGAATTATGAGATAAAATTTTGATGTAAATGGTAGCTCAGGAACAAGGCTTGCTGTCACTTTATTCACTAATGAATGCCAACAGATACATTATGTGTGAAAACAAGTCCATCCTCATCCTCAAACTACTTCTTCTTCTAGGTGCCTTGTCCTTTCAGGATATAGGCAATCATGGCCTTCCACGTCTCCCTATTTCTGGTGGCTCTTAGCATGCTTTCTCCTGTTACACTATGCAAACCCCATTCTGCCATCTACCTGCTCAGGCCTGTTAACTATGTTACATGCTGTTTTTCCCTGTCTCTCCTTTCCTCTATCTGGCCTGTTAGTATCAGATTCTCCAAGCCCTCCTTTCTCAATGCATGTCTCAGGAACTTTAGATGTTTCTTTTTGATGCTCAATATTAATTTCCTTTACGTTTCCATCTTTTTGAAAATCTCATCATTGCTAACATGCTCGGTCCACATCTGTAGCATCCTTCTGTAGAACCACATTTCAGCTGCTTCAAGTTTTTCCTTCATCTTTGATGATATTGTCCAGCATTGCCTGCCATATTGAAGAACTGACATCACATAGCAATCCAGTACTCTCTTCTTTGTTTCTAGTGAAAGTTTCCTGTCTCTTAATACTTTACTCAACTTCTGGAAAGCGTCTTTTGCCATGCCAATTTGCCTTTGGATCTGTTAAAACACTTCCCAGATATTTAAATTTTTGTACCTGCTTGATTTTAGTATTCCCCACCTGTATTTGGCATTTTGGGCTGCTCTTTTTGCTGATGACCATGCATTTAATTTTCTTGCAGTTTATTTGTAGTTCTTTCTTGTCACTCTCTTCAGCTACCTTCTGTAGGAGGTCTTGTAGTTTCCTTTCTGTGTCAAGTTATCATCTCTGTATCATCTTTGTACCTTTACTGTTGTTAGTAATAATAATAGTAATAACACTTGTCACTTTGTCTCCATTATAAGTCCCCAATTATTACAACTATGAACAGTTAATAATAATAATAATATTTTTATTTAATAATAAGCAAGGCAATAAAGCTACTAATATGCAAGAGGTTAGTGAAGGAGGTACGGTGGAGTAATGGATATCAGATTGGATTGAGAATTTGGAGAAGTGAGTTCAAATTTCAGTCAAATTCATTACATTCACTTACATGCTAATACCTTTGGCAAAGATATGAATCCACCTCTTCTCTCCTCAGCTATGGGTAAATAGCAGGACAGACTGGGTTCTATAGCTGGTAACCAGTCTACCATGGTAAGAATTGGCAACCTACTGCAGGAAAATCTTCACACTGTTGGGGACTGCTTGTGGAGCCAAAAATCCCATCAAACTTCTTCTAGGGAAGAAGCTGGCTCACCCCACCCAGGGTGAATGCCATCACAAGTATGGAATGAGTGAGTGTGAGAGAATATTAGTAAAAAAAAATATTATTAAGAAGAGTGAATAATAAAAGAACAGGATTTGTCTATATTTCTGAGATGCGGTAGTATTTGCATTATTTACATTATTTGGATTATTGTCCTCATCTTTGTTGCCATTTGTATGATGTTTCGGCCGTTGTATGCTTTGGCCTTCTTCAGGTGCTTCTTCAACATCTATATCCACTGGGCCATGTGTCCTTAAGGACACATGGCCCAGTGAATATAAATGTTGATTAGTTTCCTGTGACTGGACCCAAAGAGTTGTGAATTCAATACCGGGCTACAACAGTGGTGAACAAGTAACTTGCAGGGTTAGAGGAATATAACTCATGACTTCCAAAAGAGGCATTACTACGCAAGGGATGAGAATGATATACCCCAATGATTGTAACAAAGGGTTTTGTTCGAAATTCCTAGCACCTGAAGAAGGTTGGAGTGTACAACAGCCGAAACGTCATACAAATTGCAACTATAATTGGAGTAGATAGACTAAACTATCGCCTGGTTCACACTCCACCCACATCTATTGAACAGGTGAAGAGTCTCACCCCTTGTTCCTCGTTTAGGATGTGGTTTCCGGCTTTCTCTTTTCCAATCTTTTCTTTCCTACGTAGCCCCCTGCGCTTCAGTGGCATTGCCACCTTGCTCGGGGTGATATGATTTAAAAAAAAAAAAATAAAGATGAGGACAATAGTTTGAATAATGTAAATAATGTAAAAGAACAGGAATTAAGAAGATACATTTACATTTTTGGAGACTGGGAAGCAAAAATCAGAAGAGAGTTCCACGAGCAACAAGTGCAAAAGAAGAAACTGATAGCATAGAAATTATGCTTACTTCTATTTGGACTGTACAATAATTAAACCTTGCTGCCACTCTAGTACTGTCTTGTAATAATAATAATATTTAAGAGTGCAATTCAAGAAAAAGAAAGAAAGTGTTTGACAATGTTTAACAATATGTCTGTCTTTTCTAAGTTATATTTCAAAAAGATTTTTCAAGTATGAAAATATATAAATTTACAAAAATTTATAAGTTTTTGTACAAACGTTGTTTGACTAGTAATGTAAAAAAAGGCTGTACTGGTAATTAACACATCAAAACGAATGAAATACAGTCAGTGTGAAGGCATGCAACGGAAATGTGTGTAATATGATAATGATCATGATCATCTTGGAATTTTCCATTTGTCAATTAGTTACTAAGGGGAATGAATCAAACAGCTTGGTGTAAATCTTATAGAGCTCTCCTGTCATTCTGTTCAATCAGCAGGTGCAAGAAGTTAGTAGTTTGCATACATAACTATTTTCATGCATTTTAAGGGCTGAAAGGTTGGTAGATTCTGAATATATTATAGTTGATTGGTTGCTAAGGGAATTAATCAAACAGCTTGGTAGTCAAAATATTGTTGAACATTGTCAAATACTGTGTGTTTTCATTTCTTTTTCTTTTCTTAAATATTGCTCCTAAGTATTCTCAAAGTTAGCGTCAAAAGTTGTTAAAAAAAGTTTGATACAAAAAATTGCCAGAATTGGTTCTTTACAATCAAATGTTTTGTTTCCTACTACCAGGTATATTTAATTTGTTAAAATGGTTAAATTAAAGAGAAGTAAAAGGGGTGTAAGACAAAGATGAGTCTTCTCAACCGATCTATTCAACCTATACAGCGAGGCAATTCTGAGAGTCCTACAATTGCTGCCAAGAGTCGTCATTAAAAGACACAGGTGATGCAGTGCTGATAGCATATATGGAAAAGAAACTACAAGACCTTCTATCGAAAGCAGCTACAGAAAGCAAAAAGAAAGGAGTAAACATAAACTACAAAAACACTGAATGCATGACCATCAGTAAAAGAAGAAGCCCATAATGCAAACTACAAGTCGCGGATACTGAAATCAAGCAAGTGCAGAAATTGAAATATCTGGGAAGCATTTTAACAGAGGATGGAAAGTGTGACACTGATATCCGAAGGTGTATTTGCATGGCCACGGATACATTCCAAAGGCTGAGTAGACAGGAAAATTTCATTAGAAACAAAGAAAAAGAGTACTAAACTGTTATGTGATATATGTCCTCCAGTATGGCTGCAAATGCTGAACAATCTCCTCAAGGATAAAGGAGAGACTTGAAGCAACAGAAATGTGGTTCTACAGAAGAATGCTGAGGATACCATGAACCAAACATTGGAGAGGATGAAGATGAAAAGGAAACTTAAACTTAGTGTCAGATAGAGACAGCTGCAGTTTCTAGAATATGCATTGAGGAAGGAAGGCTTGGAGAATCTAATATTTATAGAGTGGATAGAGGGAAAGATAGGGGAAAGCAGCTCAAGACATACTTGATGGGTTTGAACTAGTGGATAGCAGAACGATGTTTGGGAGAGATACCAAGAGGGAAAATATTAAGACTGACAAGGGATAGAGGCAAGTGGAATTCCATGATTGCCCATGTCCTGAAGGGACAGGACACATAAAGAAGAAGAAGTAGTTGTAAAGATTGTGGGCAGTGATTAAAAAAAAGAAACTAATTTTGTTTACATATTTTGTGTTCAACTGCAGTTGGTGCTTAAAAACTTGAGTGATTATTATTATTTTGCTTTTAGGTTCCCCATCATCAGGTTTTTATTTTGTCACTAAAGATGTAATCATTAGTGTAGTTGAACATTTTGATTTTTTCCCAATCACTACAATCAATCAGGCATCATGACAATAGTATCAGTCAGTCATTTGAGTGCCATACGGGATACATGCTTGAGTGATCATGTCTTGAAAGAGACATGACTGAATGGGCAGAAGATTTTCTGTAGTTTGCTGTAGTTTGCCATTACTTTCTACAGAAGCTAATCTTGCCTGTTATTTAATCTATAACTGGAGGGAAGAGATGGATTAATACCTTTCTCAAGAATATTTGTGTGTAAGTGAATGCAATGAATTCAACTGGAATTTGAACCCAGCTCTCTGATTTCTCATTTTGTGCTGATATCCACTGATATCTACACATCCAGCAAGTGTATAGGACATCCAAAAACTAAAAGTACAGTACCCATCTGATGATCAAAGTTAAGCAATGTCGAGCCTGGTCAATATCAAGATAGAATACCAGGTGCTGTAAGCTTAGATGTATGAGTGGTGTAATGAATAATGATTTTGAGTTGTTTAATTGGAGAGCTGTGTTCCAATTCCAGTTGGGTTCATTATATTTACTAACATGCAAAAACCTTTGAGAAAGGTATGAATCCACCTCTTCTCCTCACAAATATGGGTTTATTAGTAATACTTGTATCAGTAAATAATTATCTTCAAAAAATAAAAATTCCCACAATTTAAAAAGATTTTGTGACTTTAAATAACCTGCAAAGGAGTGATAAACTGTAAAAAATGAATGAATGAATCAATCAATCAATCAATTTTCTTCTGCTCATACAACATCACACTGTAACCAGCTATCTTGAGTGGCTACTGAGACTTTTATTAGTTGAAGATAAGTATGAAAAAAAATTATTTCATAAATTCTAACTATGATATCACAGATTACACTATTTCATAGCATATAAGACTTATCCACATGTAACCTCCACCTTGCTAATTAAGCAGTGCATATTAGGATGGATGTGCTTTGTGGTGCAGTGGATATTGGCTCAGAAGAGGAAATCAGAGAACCGAGTTTGAATTCCATTTGAATTTGTTGCATTCACTTACATGCTAATACCCTTAGGAAAGGTATTAATCCAGCTCTTCCCTCCAGCTATAGGTTAAATAACAGGACAAATTGGGTTCTATAGCCTTGGTTGGTGACCCATCTACTGCAGAAAGTAATGGCAGCTTACTGCCAGAAAAGCTTTTGACAAGTCAGTCGCGATCACCCAAGTGTGTATCATATATGGCACTTAACTGACTGACTGATATTAGAATTGTTGGTTGGTATATTGAAATTTATTAAAACTTTATCCATATTAGCTATTTTCTCCAGTTTTAAAACAAGTTTCTTTAAAACAATTTTGTTTGTCTTTATTACAAGTTAAAAAAAATAAAAACTACATCTTATATTTGCAAAAATAAAAACTACATCTTATATGCTATCAATCCCAGTCATGAGCTTGATTCCTGTAAACATTAGATCTGTAACAATGTTTTTGTTTTTTTACTAAAATGTTTGCCCAAATTAAAGCTCAAGAGCCTTTCAAGGTAGGGAGTTACTGGATGAAGTTGTTGTATGGCTGCAGGAGGAGAAAGTAAGTGCAGATTTTGAGGATAGATAACAGTTGATCTACATGAAAAGGTTAAGACTGTAGTGATCATGGAAATCATCATCTTGAGAGTCTGTTCTACAAAGTAACAGTTTCTGTCTGAATTTCTGGGATGAGAAGTTATCACTATCAGACTATTGTCCTCATTTTTGTTGTTGTTATCAATGTTTTGGCCATTGTGCTTTCTGATCTTCATCAGGTATATATCAATTCAGGTATTCTAAAGAAAACTCTAGTCTGAACACTTTAGTTAATTTAATCTTCCTCTAACTTAAAATGTTCACCTAATACAAAGCTCAAGAGGCTCTCAAGATAGAAAGTTACTGAATGAGTTTGTTGTAAGAGGAGGAAATAAGTGCAGATTATGAGGACAGATGACGGTTGACCCTAGACTTGAAAAGATTAAGAATGTAGTGATTGAGGAAGCATCATATCTGGAGTCTTTCACAAAGTAACAGTTTCTGTCTGAATTTCTGGGATGAAAAGTTATCATTATTTGCACTATTTATATTTGGACTATTGTCCTCCTCTTTGTTTTTATTATCTCCTGATCAACTATCTGTCTGAATTTCTGGGATAAGAAGTTATTATTATTATAAGTTATTATTATTATAAATACATATATTTATATTTGGACTATTGTCCTCCTCTTTGTTTTTATTATCTCCTGATCAACTATCTGTCTGAATTTCTGGGATAAAAAGTTATTATTATTATAAGTTATTATTATTATAAATATATATATATTTATATTTGGACTATGGTCCTCCTCTTTGTTTTCATTATCTCCTGATCACCTATCTGTCTGAATTTCTGGGATAAGAAGTTATTATTATTATAAGTTATTATTATTATAAATATATATATATTTATATTTGGACTATTGTCCTCCTCTTTGTTTTTATTATCTCCTGATCAACTATCTGTCTGAATTTCTGGGATATGAAGTTATCATTATTTACACTATTTATATTTGGACTATGGTCCTCATCTTTGTTTTCATTATCTCCTGATCACCTATCTGTCTGAATTTCTGGGATAAGAAGTTATTATTATTATAAGTTATTATTATTATAAATATATATATTTATATTTGGACTATGGTCCTCATCTTTGTTTTTATTATCTTCTGATCAACTATCTGTGAATTTCTGGGATAAGAAGTTATTATTATTATAAGTTATTATTATTATAAATATATATATTTATATTTGGACTATGGTCCTCCTCTTTGTTTTCATTATCTCCTGATCACCTATCTGTCTGAATTTCTGGGATAAGAAGTTATTATTATTATAAGTTATTATTATTATAAATATATATTTATATTTGGACTATGGTCCTCCTCTTTGTTTATTATCTCCTGATCAACTATCTGTCTGAATTTCTGGGATAAGAAGTTATTATTATTATAAGTTATTATTATTATAAATATATATATTTATATTTGGACTATTGTCCTCCTCTTTGTTTATTATCTCCTGATCAACTATCTGTCTGAATTTCTGGGATATGAAGTTATCATTATTTACACTATTTATATTTGGACTATGGTCCTCATCTTTGTTTTCATTATCTCCTGATCACCTATCTGTCTGAATTTCTGGGATAAGAAGTTATTATTATTATAAGTTATTATTATTATAAATATATATATTTATATTTGGACTATTGTCCTCCTCTTTGTTTATTATCTCCTGATCAACTATCTGTCTGAATTTCTGGGATATGAAGTTATCATTATTTACACTATTTATATTTGGACTATGGTCCTCATCTTTGTTTTCATTATCTCCTGATCACCTATCTCTGAATTTCTGGGATAAGAAGTTATTATTATTATAAGTTATTATTATTATAAATATATATATATTTATATTTGGACTATTGTCCTCCTCTTTGTTTTTATTATCTCTGATCAACTATCTGTCTGAATTTCTGGGATATGAAGTTATCATTATTTACACAATTTATATTTGGACTATGGTCCTCCTCATTGTTTTCATTATCTCCTGATCACCTATCTGTCTGAATTTCTGGGATAAGAAGTTATTATTATTATAAGTTATTATTATTATAAATATATATATATTTATATTTGGACTATTGTCCTCCTCTTTGTTTTTATTATCTCCTGATCAACTATCTGTCTGAATTTCTGGGATATGAAGTTATCATTCTTACTATTTATGGTTTGGGCTGTGTTCCTCCTCTTTATTTTCATTATCTCCTGATCACCTATCTGTCTGAATTTCGGGGGATAAGAAATTGTATTATTATTATAAGTTATTATTATTATAAATATATATATTTATATTTGGACTATGGTCCTCCTCTTCATTTTATTATCTCTGATCAACTATCTGTCTGAATTTCTGGGATAAGAAGTTATTATTATTATAAGTTATTATTATTATAAATATATATATTTATATTTGGACTATTGTCCTCCTCTTTGTTTTTTATTATCTCTGATCAACTATCTGTCTGAATTTCTGGGATATGAAGTTATCATTATTTACACTATTTATATTTGGACTATGGTCCTCATCTTTGTTTTCATTATCTCTGATCACCTATCTGTCTGAATTTCTGGGATAAAGTTATTATTATTATAAGTTATTATTATTATAAATACATATATATTTATATTTGGACTATTGTCCTCTCTTTAATTTTTATTATCTCCTGATCAACTATCTGTCTGATTTCTGGGATATGAAGTTATCATTATTTACACTATTTATATTTGGACTATGGTCCTCCTCTTTGTTTTCATTATCTCCTGATCACCTATCTGTCTGAATTTCTGGGATAAGAAGTTATTATTATTATAAGTTATTATTATTATAAATATATATATTTATATTTGGACTATTGTCCTCTCTTTGTTTATTATCTCCTGATCAACTATCTGTCTGAATTTCTGGTATGAAGTTATCATTATTTACACTATTTATATTTGGACTATGGTCCTCCTCTTTGTTTTCATTATCTCCTGATAACCTATCTGTCTAATTTCTGGGATAAGAAGTTATTATTATTATAAGTTATTATTATTATAAATATATATATTTATATTTGGACTATTGTCCTCCTCTTTGTTTTTTATTATCTCCTGATCAACTATCTGTCTGAATTTCTGGGATATAAGAGTTATCATTATTTACACTATTTATATTTGGACTATGGTCCTCCTCTTTGTTTTTATTATCTCCACAGTCAACTATCTGTCTGAATTTCTGGGACAAAGTTATTATTATTATAAGTTATTATTATTATAAATATATATATTTATATTTGGACTATGGTCCTCCTCTTTGTTTTTATTATCTCTGATTAACTGTCTGTCTGAATTTCTGGGATAAGTTATCATTATTTACCACTATTTATATTTGGACTATGGTCCTCCTCTTTATTTTATTATCTCCTGATCAACTATCTGTCTGAATTTCTGGAGGGGATGAAAATTATTATTATTATAAGTTATTATTATTATAAATATATATATTTATATTTGGACTATTGTCCTCCTCTTTGTTTTTATTATCTCTGATCAACTATCTATCTGAATTTCCGGACTGAAGTTATCATTATTACTATTTATATTTGGACTATGGTCTCCTCTTTGTTTTTTTATTATCTCCTGATCAACTATCTGTCTGTGTTCTGGGATAAGAAGTTATTATTATTTACACTATTTATATTTGGACTATGGTCCTCCTCTTTGTTTTTATTATCTCTGATCAACTATCTGTCTGAATTTCTGGGATATGAAGTTATCATTATTTACACTATTTATATTTGGACTGTGGTCCTCCTCTTTGTTTTATTATCTCCTGATCAACTATCTGTCTGAATTTCTGGGATAAAAGTTATCATTATTTACTATTTATATTTGGACTATGGTCCTCCTCTTTGTTTTTATTATCTCCTGATCAACTATCTGTCTGAATTTCTGGGATATGAAGTTATCATTATTTACACTATTTATATTTGGACTATGGTCCTCCTCTTTGTTTTTATTATCTCCTGATCAACTATCATCTGAATTTCTGGGATAAGAAGTTATCATTATTTACACTATTTATATTTGGACTATGGTATCACTCTTGTTTATTATCTCCTGATCAACTATCTGTCTGAATTTCTGGGATACTTGATTATCATTATTTACACTATTTATATTTGGACTGTAGGTCCTCCTCTTTGTTTTTTATTATCTCTGATCAGCTATCTGTCTGAATTTCTGGGATAAAGTTATTATTATTTACACTATTTATATTTGGACTATGGTCCTCCTCTTTGTTTTTATTATCTCTGATCAACTATCTGTCTGAATTTCTGGGATATGAAGTTATCATTATTTACACTATTTTATATTTGGACTATGGTCCTCCTCTTTGTTTTTATTATCTCCTGATCAAGTATCTGTCTGAATTTCTGGGATAAGAGATTATCATTATTTACACTATTTATACTTCGACTATGGTCCTCCTCTTTGTTTTTATTATCTCTGATCAACTATCTGTCTGAATTTCTGGGATATGAAGTTATCATTATTTACACTATTTATCTATTTGGACTATGGTCCTCCTCTTTGTTTTTATTATCTCCTGATCAACTATCTGTCTGAATTTTTGGGATAAGAAGTTATTATTATTTACACTATTTATATTTGGACTATGGTCCTCCTCTTTGTTTATTATCTCCTGATCAACTATCTGTCTGAATTTCTGGGATATGAAGTTATCATTATTTACACTATTTATATTTGGACTATGTCCTCTTGTTTTTATTATCTCCTGATCAACTATCTGAAGTCTGAATTTCTGGGATATGAGTTATCATTATTTACACTATTTATATTTGGACTATGGTCCTCCTCTTTGTTTATTATCTCCTGATCAACTATCTGTCTGAATTTCTGGGATAAGAAGTTATATTGTTGCACTATTTATATTTGGACTATGGTCCTCCTCTTTGTTTTTATTATCTCCTGATCAACTATCTCTGAATTTCTGGGATAAGAAATTATTATTATTATAAGTTATTATTATTATAAATATATATATTTATATTTGGACTGTGTCCTCCTCTTTGTTTTTATTATCTCCTGATCAACTATCTGTCTGAATTTCTGGGATATGAAGTTATCATTATTTACACTATTTATATTTGGACTATGGTCCTCCTCTTTGTTTTTATTATCTCCTCATCAACTATCTGTCTGAATTTCTGGGATAAAGAGTTATTATGCTTCTAAAGTTATTATTATTATAAATATATATTTATATTTGGACTATAATTTTTCTCTTTGTTTTTATTATCTCCTGATCAACTATCTGTCTGAATTTCTGGGATAAGAAATTATTATTATTATAAGTTATTATTATTATAAATATATATATTTATATTTGGATATAGTCCTCTCTTTGTTTTTATTATATGGTCAACTATCTGTCTGAATTTCTGGGATATGGGGATTATCCATTCTTACTATTTATATTTGGACTATGGTCCTCCACTTTGTTTTCATTATCTCCTGATCACCTATCTGTCTGAATTTCTAGGATAAGAAGTATTATTATAAGTTATTATTATTATAAATATATATATTTATATTTGGACTATTGTCCTCCTCTTTGTTTTTATTATCTCCTGATCAACTATCTGTCAGATTTCTGGGATATGAAGTTATCATTATTTACACTATTTATATTTGGACTATGGTCCTCCTCTTTATTTTGTTATCTCCTGATCAACTATCTGTCTGAATTTCTAGGATAAAGTTATTATTATTATAAGTTA
Organism: Ascarosepion bandense; assembly: GCA_037127315.1. NCBI lineage: Eukaryota > Metazoa > Mollusca > Cephalopoda > Sepiida > Sepiidae > Ascarosepion > Ascarosepion bandense. The sequence continues at coordinate 1,172,653 of JBBBDQ010001085.1, read as the reverse complement.
TTATTATTATAAATATATATATTTATATTTGGACTATGGTCCTCCTCTTTGTTTTTATTATCATACAATTAACTGTCTGTCTGAATTTCTGGGATAAGAAGTTATCATTATTTACACTATTTATATTTGGACTATGGTCCTCCTCTTTGTTTTTATTATCTCTGATCAACTATCTGTCTGAATTTCTGGGATAAGAAATTATTATTATAAGTTATTATTATTATAAATATATATATTTATATTTGGACTATAGTCCCTCCTCTTTGTTTTTATTATCTCTGATCAACTATCTGTCTGAATTTCTGGGATATGAAGTTATCATTATTTACACTATTTATATTTGGACTATGGTCCTCCACTTTGTTTTCATTATCTCCTGATCACCTATCTGTCTGAATTTCTGGGATAAGAAGTATTATTATTATAAGTTATTATTATTATAAATATATATATTTATATTTGGACTATTGTCCTCCTCTTTGTTTTTATTATCTCCTGATCAACTATCTGTCTGAATTTCTGGGATATGAAGTTATCATTATTTACACTATTTATATTTGGACTATGGTCCTCCTCTTTGTTTTTGTTATCTCTGAATCAACTATCTGTCTGAATTTCTGGGATAAAGTATTATTATTATAAGTTATTATTATTATAAATATATATATTTATATTTGGACTATGGTCCTCTCTTGCTTTTATTATCTCTGATCAACTATCTGTCTGAATTTCTGGGATATGAAGTTATCATTATTTACACTATTTATATTTGAACTATGGTCCTCCTCTTTGTTTTTATTATCTCCTGATCAACTATCTGTCTGAATTTCTGGGATATGAAGTTATCATTATTTACACTATTTATATTTGGACTATGGTCCTCCTCTTTGTTTTATTATCTCTGATCCAAACTATCTGTCTGAATTTCTGGGATAAGAAGTTATCATTATTTACACTATTTATATTTGGACTATGGTCCTCCTCTTTGTTTTTTATTATCTCCTGATCAACTATCTGTCTGAATTTCTGGGATAAGAAATTATTATTATTATAAGTTATTATTATTATAAATATATATATTTATATTTGGACTATACTTCCTCCTCTTTGTTTATTATCTCCCTGATCAACTATCTGTCTGAATTTCTGGGATATGAAGTTATCATTATTTACTATTTATATTTGGACTATAGTCCTCCTCTTTATTTTATTATCTCTGATCAACTATCTGTCTGAATTTCTGGGATAAGTTATTATTATTATAAGTTATTATTATTATAAATATATATATTTATATTTGGACTGTGTACTCCTCTTTGTTTTATTATCTCTGAATCAACTATCTGTCTGAATTTCTGGGATATGAAGTTATCATTATTTACACTTTATTTATATTTGGACTATGAATTCACTCCTCTTTGTTTATTATCTCCTGATCAACTATCTGTCTGAATTTCTGGGGGGATAAGAAGTATTATTATTATAAGTTATTATTATTATAAATATATATATTTATATTTGGACTATGGTCCACCTCTTTGTTTTTATTATCTCCCTGGATTAACTGTCTGTCTGAATTTCTGGGATAAGAAGTTATCATTATTTACACTATTTATATTTGGACTATGGTCCTCCACTTTGTTTTCATTATCTCCTGATCACCTATCTGTCTGAATTTCTGGGATAAGAAGTATTAATATTATAAGTTATTATTATTATAAATATATATATTTATATTTGGACTATTGTCCTCCTCTTTGTTTTTATTATCTCCTGATCAACTATCTGTCTGAATATCTGGGATATGAAGTTATCATTATTTACACTATTTATATTTGGACTATGGTCCTCCTCTTGTTTTTATTATCTCCTGATCAACTATCTGTCTGAATTTCTGGGATAAGAAGTATTATTATTATAAGTTATTATTATTATAAATATATATATTTGTATTTGGACTATGGTCCTCCTCTTGTTTTATTATCTCCTGATTAACTGTCTGTCTGAATTTCTGGGATAAGAAGTTATCATTATTTACACTATTTATATTTGGACTATGGTCTTCCTCTTGTTTTTATTATCTCCTGATCAACTATCTGTCTGAATTTCTGGGATAAGAAATTATTATTATTATAAGTTATTATTATTATAAATATATATATTTATATTTGGACTATGGTCCTCCTCTTTGTTTTTATTATCTCCTGATCAACTATCTGTCTGAATTTCTGGGATATGAAGTTGTTTCTATTATTTACACTATTTATATTTTGACTATGGTCCTCCTCTTTGTTTTTATTATCTCCTGATCAACTATCTTGTCTGAATTTCTGGGATAAGAAGTATTATTAATATAAGTTATTATTATTATAAATATATATATTTATATTTGGACTATGGTAATTCCTCTTAGTTTTTATTATCTCCTGATTAACTGTCTGGTTCGAATTTCTGGGATAAGAAGTTATCATTATTTACACTATTTATATTTGGACTATGGTCCTCCTCTTGTTTTTATTATCTCCTGATCAACTATCTGTCTGAATTTCTGGGATAAGTAAAGGTTATTATTATAAGTTATTATTATTATAAATATATATATTTATATTTGGACTATGGTCCTCCTCTTTGTTTTTATTATCTCCTGATCAACTATCTGTCTGAATTTCTGGGATAAGAAGTATTATTATTATGTTATTATTATTATAAATATATATATTTATATTTGGACTATGCTCCTCCTCTTTGTTTTTATTATCTCCCTGATCAACTATCTGTCTGAATTTCTGGGATAAGAAGTATTATTATTATAAGTTATTATTATTATAAATATATATATTTATATTTGGACTATGGTCCTCCTCTTTTTTTTTTATTATCTCCTGATCAACTATCTGTCTGAATTTCTGGGATAAGAAGTTATTATTATTATAAGTTATTATTATTATAAATATATATATTTATATTTGGACTATGGTCCTCCTCTTTGTTTTTATTATCTCCTGATCAACTATCTGTCTGAATTTCTGGGATAAGAAGTTATTATTATTATAAGTTATTATTATTATAAATATATATATATATATTTGGACTATGGTCCTCCTCTTTGTTTTTATTATCTCCTGATCAACTATCTGTCTGAATTTCTGGGATAAGAAGTTATTATTATTATAAGTTATTATTTTTATAAATATATATATTTATATTTGGACTATGGTCCTCCTCTTGTTTTTATTATCTCCTGATCAACTATCTGTCTGAATTTCTGGGATAAGAAGTTATCATTATTTACACTATTTATATTTGGACTATGGTCCTCCTCTTTGTTTTTATTATCTCCTGATCAACTATCTGTCTGAATTTCTGGGATAAGAAGTATTACTATTATAAGTTATTATTATTATAAATATGTATATTTATATTTGGACTATGGTCCTCCTCTTTGTTTTTATTATCTCCTGATCAACTATCTGTCTGAATTTCTGGGATAAGAAGTATTATTATTATAAGTTATTATTATTATAAATATATATATTTATATTTGGACTATGGTCCTCATCTTTGTTTTTATTATCTCCCTGATCAACTATCTGTCTGAATTTCTGGGATAAGAAGTATTATTATTATAAGTTATTATTATTATAAATATATATATTTATATTTGGACTATGGTCCTCCCTTTGTTTTTATTATCTCCTGATCAACTATCTGTCTGAATTTCTGGGATAAGAAGTTATTATTATTATAAGTTATTATTATTATAAATATATATATTTATATTTGGACTATGGTCCTCCCCTTGTTTTTATTATCTCCTGATCAACTATCTGTCTGAATTTCTGGGATAAGAAGTTATTATTATTATAAGTTATTATTATTATAAATATATATATTTATATTTGGACTATGGTCCTCCTCTTTGTTCTTATTATCTCCCGATCAACTATCTGTCTGAATTTCTGGGATAAGAAGTATTATTATTATAAGTTATTATTATTATAAATATATATATTTATATTTGGACTATGGTCCTCCTCTTTGTTTTTATTATCTCCTGATCAACTATCTGTCTGAATTTCTGGGATATGAAGTTATCATTATTTACACTATTTATATTTGGACTATGGTCCTCCTCTTGTTTTTATTATCTCCTGATCAACTATCTGTCTGAATTTCTGGGATAAGAAATTATTATTATTATAAGTTATTATTATTATAAATATATATATTTATATTTGGACTATGGTCCTCCTCTTTGTTTTTATTATCTCCTGATCAACTATCTGTCTGAATTTCTGGGATATGAAGTTATCATTTTTTACACTATTTATATTTGGACTATGGTCCTCCCTCTGTTTTTATTATCTCCTGATCAACTATCTGTCTGAATTTCTGGGATAAGAAGTTATTATTATTATAAGTTATTATTATTATAAATATATATATTTATATTTGGACTATGGTCCTCCTCTCTTTGTTTTTATTATCTCCTGATCAACTATCCGTCTGAATTTCTGGGATAAGAAGTTATTATTATTATAAGTTATTATTATTATAAATATATATATTTATATTTGGACTATGGTCCTCCTCTTTGTTCTTATTATCTCCTGATCAACTATCTGTCTGAATTTCTGGGATAAGAAGTATTATTATTATAAGTTATTATTATTATAAATATATATATTTATATTTGGACTATGGTCCTCCTCTTTGTTTTTATTATCTCCTGATCAACTATCTGTCTGAATTTCTGGGATATGAAGTTATCATTATTTACACTATTTATATTTGGACTATGGTCCTCCCTTTGTTTTTATTATCTCCTGATCAACTATCTGTCTGAATTTCTGGGATAAGAAATTATTATTATTATAAGTTATTATTATTATAAATATATATATTTATATTTGGACTATGGTCCTCCTCTTTGTTTTTATTATCTCCTGATCAACTATCTGTCTGAATTTCTGGGATATGAAGTTATCATTTTTTACACTATTTATATTTGGACTATGGTCCTCCTCTCTGTTTTTATTATCTCCTGATCAACTATCTGTCTGAATTTCTGGGATAAGAAGTTATTATTATTATGAGTTATTATTATTATAAATATATATATTTATATTTGGACTATGGTCCTCCTCTTTGTTTTTATTATCTCCTGATCAACTATCTGTCTGAATTTCTGGGATATGAAGTTTCATTATTTACACTATTTATATTTGGACTATGGTCCTCCTCTTTGTTTTTATTATCTCCTGATCAACTATCTGTCTGAATTTCTGGGATAAGAAATTATTATTATTATAAGTTATTATTATTATAAATATATATATTTATATTTGGACTATGGTCCTCCTCTTTTGTTTTTATTATCTCCTGATCAACCATCTGTCTGAATTTCTGGGATAAGAAGTTATTATTATTATAAATTATTATTATTATAAATATATATATTTATATTTGGACTATGGTCCTCCTCTTTGTTTTTATTATCTCCTGGTCAACTATCTGTCTGAATTTCTGGGATAAGAAGTTATTATTATTATAAGTTATTATTATTATAAATATATATATTTATATTTGGACTATGGTCCTCCTCTTTGTTTTTATTATCTCCTGATCAACTATCTGTCTGAATTTCTGGGATAAGAAGTTATTATTATTATAAGTTATTATTATTATAAATATATATATTTATATTTGGACTATGGTCCTCCTCTGTTCTTATTATCTCCTGATCAACTATCTGTCTGAATTTCTGGGATAAGAAGTATTATTATTATAAGTTATTATTATTATAAATATATATATTTATATTTGGACTATGGTCCTCCTCTTTTGTATTATCTCCTGATCAACTATCTGTCTGAATTTCTGGGATATGAAGTTATCATTATTTACACTATTTATATTTGGACTATGGTCCTCCTCTTTGTTTTTATTATCTCCTGATCAACTATCTGTCTGAATTTCTGGGATAGAAATTATTATTATAAGTTATTATTATTATAAATATATATATATTTATATTTGGACTATGGTCCTCCTCTTTGTTTTTATTATCTCCTGATCAACTATCTGTCTGAATTTCTGGGATATGAAGTTATCATTTTTTACACTATTTATATTTGGACTATGGTCCTCCTCTCTGTTTTTATTATCTCCTGATCAACTATCTGTCTGAATTTCTGGGATAAGAAGTTATTATTATTATAAGTTATTATTATTATAAATATATATATTTATATTTGGACTATGGTCCTCCTCTTTGTTTTTATTATCTCCTGATCAACTATCTGTCTGAATTTCTGGGATAAGAAGTTATTATTATTATAAGTTATTATTATTATAAATATATATATTTATATTTGGACTATGGTCCTCCTCTTGTTCTTATTATCTCCTGATCAACTATCTGTCTGAATTTCTGGGATAAGAAGTATTATTATTATAAGTTATTATTATTATAAATATATATATTTATATTTGGACTATGGTCCTCCTCTTTGTTTTTATTATCTCCTGATCAACTATCTGTCTGAATTTCTGGGATATGAAGTTATCATTATTTACACTATTTATATTTGGACTATGGTCCTCCTCTTTGTTTTTATTATCTCCTTGATCAACTATCTGTCTGAATTTCTGGGATAAGAAATTATTATTATTATAAGTTATTATTATTATAAATATATATATTTATATTTGGACTATGGTCCTCCTTTGTTTTTATTATCTCCTGATCAACTATCTGTCTGAATTTCTGGGATATGAAGTTATCATTTTTTACACTATTTATATTTGGACTATGGTCCTCCTCTCTGTTTTTATTATCTCCTGATCAACTATCTGTCTGAATTTCTGGGATAAGAAGTTATTATTATTATAAGTTATTATTATTATAAATATATATATTTATATTTGGACTATGGTCCTCCTCTTTGTTTTTATTATCTCCTGATCAACTATCTGTCTGAATTTCTGGGATATGAAGTTATCATTATTTACACTATTTATATTTGGACTATGGTCCTCCTCTTTGTTTTTATTATCTCCTGGATCAACTATCTGTCTGAATTTCTGGGATAAGAAATTATTATTATTATAAGTTATTATTATTATAAATATATATATTTACATTTGGACTATTGTCCTCCTCTTTGTTTTTATTATCTCCTGATCAACTATCTGTCTGAATTTCTGGGATAAGAAGTTATTATTATTATATTATTATTATTATAAATATATATATTTATATTTGGACTATGGTCCTCCTCTTCTTTGTTTTTATTATTTCCTGGTCAACTATCTGTCTGAATTTCTGGGATAAGAAGTTATTATTATTATAAGTTATTATTATATATAAATATATATATTTATATTTGGACTATGGTCCCTCCTCTTTGTTTTTATTATCTCCTGATCAACTATCTGTCTGAATTCTGGGATAAGAAGTTATTATTATTATAAGTTATTATTATTATAAATATATATTTATATTTGGACTATGGTCCTCCTCTTGTTTTTATTATCTCCTGATCAACTATCTGTCTGAATTTCTGGGATATGAAGTTATCATTATTTACACTATTTATATTTGGACTATGGTCCTCCTCTTGTTTTTATTATCTCCTGATCAACTATCTGTCTGAATTTCTGGGATAAGAAATTATTATTATTATAAGTTATTATTATTATAAATATATATATTTATATTTGGACTATGGTCCTCCTCTTTTGTTTTTATTATCTCCTGATCAACTATCTGTCTGAATTTCTGGGATATGAAGTTATCATTTACACTATTTATATTTGGACTATGGTCCTCCTCTGTTTTTATTATCTCCTGATCAACTATCTGTCTGAATTTCTGGGATAAGAAGTTATTATTATTATAAGTTATTATTATTATAAATATATATTTATATTTGGACTATGGTCCTCCTCTTTGTTCTTATTATCTCCTGATCAACTATCTGTCTGAATTTCTGGGATAAGAAGTATTATTATTATTATAAGTTATTATTATTATAAATATATATATTTATATTTGGACTATGGTCCTCCTCTTTGTTTTTATTATCTCCTGATCAACTATCTGTCTGAATTTCTGGGATATGTAGTTATCATTATTTACACTATTTATATTTGGACTATGGTCCTCCTCTTTGTTTTTATTATCTCCTGATCAACTATCTGTCTGAATTTCTGATAAGAAATTATTATTATTATAAGTTATTATTATTATAAATATATATATTTATATTTGGACTATGGTCCTCCTCTTTGTTTTTATTATCTCCTGATCAACTATCTGTCTGAATTTCTGGGATATGAAGTTATCATTTTTTACACTATTTATATTTGGACTATGGTCCTCCTCTCTGTTTTTATTATCTCCTGATCAACTATCTGTCTGAATTTCTGGGATAAGAAGTTATTATTATTATAAGTTATTATTATTATAAATATATATATTTTATATTTGGACTCATGGTCCTCCTTTGTTTTTATTATCTCCTGATCAACTATCTGTCTGAATTTCTGGGATAAGAAGTTATTATTATTATAAGTTATTATTATTATAAATATATATATTTATATTTGGACTATGGTCCTCCTCTTTGTTCTTATTATCTCCTGATCAACTATCTGTCTGAATTTCTGGGATAAGAAGTATTATTATTATAAGTTATTATTATTATAAATATATATATTTATATTTGGACTATGGTCCTCCTTTGTTTTTATTATCTCCTGATCAACTATCTGTCTGAATTTCTGGGATATGAAGTTATCATTATTTACACTATTTATATTTGGACTATGGTCCTCCTCTTTGTTTTTATTATCTCCTGATCAACTATCTGTCTGAATTTCCTGGGATAAAAGAAATTGCTTATTATTATAAGTTATTATTATTATAAATATATATATTTACATTTGGACTATTGTCCTCCTCTTTGTTTTTATTATCTCCTGATCAACTATCTGTCTGAATTCGGGATAAGAAGTTATTATTATTATAAGTTATTATTATTATAAATATATATATTTATATTTGGACTATGGTCCTCCTCTTTGTTTTTATTATCTCCTGGTCAACTATCTGTCTGAATTTCTGGGATAAGAAGTTATTATTATTATAAGTTATTATTATTATAAATATATATATTTATATTTGGACTATGGTCCTCCTCTTTGTTTTTATTATCTCCTGATCAACTATCTGTCTGAATTTCTGGGATAAGAAGTTATTATTATTATAAGTTATTATTATTATAAATATATATATTTATATTTGGACTATGGTCCTCCTCTTTGTTTTTATTATCTCCTGATCAACTATCTGTCTGAATTTCTGGGATATGAAGTTATCATTATTTACACTATTTATATTTGGACTATGGTCCTCCTCTTTGTTTTTATTATCTCCTGATCAACTATCTGTCTGAATTTCTGGGATAAGAAATTATTATTATTATAAGTTATTATTATAAATATATATATTTATATTTGGACTATGGTCCTCCTCTTGTTTTTATTATCTCCTGATCAACTATCTGTCTGAATTTCTGGGATATGAAGTTATCATTTTTTACACTATTTATATTTGGACTATGGTCCTCCTCTCTGTTTTTATTATCTCCTGATCAACTATCTGTCTGAATTTCTGGGATAAGAAGTTATTATTATTATAAGTTATTATTATTATAAATATATATATTTATATTTGGACTATGGTCCTCCTCTTTGTTTTTATTATCTCCTGATCAACTATCTGTCTGAATTTCTGGGATAAGAAGTTATTATTATTATAAGTTATTATTATTATAAATATATATATTTATTTGGACTATGGTCCTCCTCTTTGTTCTGATTATCTCCTGATCAACTATCTGTCTGAATTTCTGGGATAAGAAGTATTATTATTATAAGTTATTATTATTATAAATATATATATTTATATTTGGACTATGGTCCTCCTCTTTTGTTTTTATTATCTCCTGATCAACTATCTGTCTGAATTTCTGGGATATGAAGTTATCATTATTTACACTATTTATATTTGGACTATGGTCCTTCCCTTTGTTTTTAATATCTCCCTGATCAACTGGTCTATCTGAATCAAGGAAATTATTATTAATATAAGTTTATTATTATTATAAATATATATATTTATATTTGGACTATGGTCCTCTCTCTTTGTTTTTATTATCTCCTGATCAACTATCTGTCTGAATTTCTGGGATATGAAGTTATCATTTTTTACACTATTTATATTTGGACTATGGTCCTCCTCTTTTTATTATCTCCTGATCAACTATCTGTCTGAATTTCTGGGATAAGAAGTTATTATTATTATAAGTTATTATTATTATAAATATATATATTTATATTTGGACTATGGTCCTCCTCTTGTTTTTATTATCTCCTGATCAACTATCTGTCTGAATTTCTGGGATAAGAAGTTATTATTATTATAAGTTATTATTATTATAAATATATATATTTATATTTGGACTATGGTCCTCCTCTTTGTTCTGATTATCTCCTGATCAACTATCTGTCTGAATTTCTGGGATAAGAAGCATTATTATTATAAGTTATTATTATTATAAATATATATATTTATATTTGGACTATGGTCCTCCTCTTTTGTTTTTATTATCTCCTGATCAACTATCTGTCTGAATTTCTGGGATATGAAGTTATCATTATTTACACTATTTATATTTGGACTAGTCCTCCTTTGTTTTTATTATCTCCTGATCAACTATCTGTCTGAATTTCCCTGGGATAAGAAATTATTATTATTATATTATTATTATTATAAATATATATATTTATATTTGGACTATGGTCCTCCTTCTTTGTTTTTATTATCTCCTGATCAACTATCTGTCTGAATTTCTGGGATATGAAGTTATCATTTTTTACACTATTTATATTTGGACTAGTGGTCCTCTCTGTTTTTATTATCTCCTGATCAACTATCTGTCTGAATTTCTGGGATAAGAAGTTATTATTATTATAAGTTATTATTATTATAAATATATATATTTATATTTGGACTATGGTCCTCCTCTTTGTTTTTATTATCTCCTGATCAACTATTTGTCTGAATTTCTGACAGTGAAGTTTCATTATTTACACTATTTATATTTTGACTATGGTCCTCCTTTTTGTTTTTATTATCTCTGATCAACTATCTGTCTGAATTTCTGGGATAAGAAATTATTATTATTATAAGTTATTATTATTATAAATATATATATTTATATTTGGACTATTGTCCTCCCCTTTTGTTTTTATTATCTCCTGATCAACTATCTGTCTGAATTTGGGATAAGAAGTTATTATTATTATTATAAGTTATTATTATTATAAATATATATATTTATATTTGGACTATGGTCCTCCTCTTTGTTTTTATTATCTCCTGGTCAACTATCTGTCTGAATTTCTGGGATAAGAAGTTATTATTATTATAAGTTATTATTATTATAAATATATATATTTATATTTGGACTATGGTCCTCCTCTTGTTTTTATTATCTCCTGATCAACTATCTGTCTGAATTTCTGGGATAAGAAGTTATTATTATTATAAGTTATTATTATTATAAATATATATATTTATATTTGGACTATGGTCCTCCCTTGTTTTTATTATCTCCTGATCAACTATCTGTCTGAATTTCTGGGATATGAAGTTATCATTATTTACACTATTTATATTTGGACTATGGTCCTCCTCTTTGTTTTTATTATCTCCGATCAACTATCTGTCTGAAATTCTGGGATAAGAAGTTATCATTATTTACACTATTTATATTTGGACTATGGTCCTCCTCTTTGTTTTTATTATCTCCTGATCACCTATATGTCTCAATAATTTCTGGGATGAGAAGTTATTATTTATACTGTTTATATTCAAACTATTGTCCTCATCTTTGTTGTTATTGTCACAATGTTTCAGTCATTGTGCCCTTGGCATTCATCATCCAGCTAACCTATATAGATTTCCAGACTAAACTCTTTATTCAATCTATGTGGGTAGGTTTTTTAATTTCCACTGCTAAGGGGTAGGGATATCTCACCTATTTCTTAATTTTAATACAAGTCAGACAAGATTATCTGACATGCATAATCAAACAACAGCATCTTTAAGAAAGAGCAAGTTTAAAATAAGTTGGTGCTAGAAATTTAATATCTTTTTAGAAAAAATTAATATATTTCAAAGAAGATATGATCTTTGCAAATAAATTCAATTTCACTATCAATCCCACTTACAAGTAAATACTATCTCCATAAAACTCAGAGTAGGGAAAGATAACTGAACATTCAATTTTATTGTTGCTAAATCATAATATATATGTATATATGAATATAGATGAAAAAATACAAGTATATAAATATAAATAAATATAAATATATAAATATGAATGTATAAATATAAATACATAATTATAAATATAAAAATATAAATATATATAAATAAATATGAATATATAAATATGTAAATATAAATAAAAATAAAAATAAATATAAATATAAATAAATATGATATAAATAGATATAAATATAAATATATATATATATATAAATATAAATACATAATTATAAATATAAATATATAAATATATATAAATAAATATGAATATATAAATATGTAAATAAAAATAAATATAAATATAAATATAAATATAAATAAATATGATATAAATAGATATAAATATAAATATATACATATATAAATATAAATATATAATTATAAATACAAATAAATATAAATATATAAATATAAAGATATAATTATAAATATAAATATATAAATATAAATAAAAATATTATAAAAATAAATATAAACATATATAAATATAATATAAATATATAAATATAAATACAAATAAATATAAATATGTAGATATAAATAAATAATATATGAATATAAATAAAAATATTATAAAAAGAAATATAAATATAAATATATGTAAATATAAATATATAAATAAATAAATAGATAAATATAAATATATAAATATAAATATATATATATGAATAAATAATTGTAAATATAAATATATAAATATAAAGATATTAATATGAATATAAATATATAAATATAGATATATAAATATATAAATGTAAAATAGGCTTAGATAACATGAAAATAAAATATATGCTTATTTAAACTATTTGTATGCTTATATGAATATTTTATAAAATAATATATTTATAAAGTATACTAAAAAAATAATCTTTCAGTATTATTTTCTCAAATTTTTTTGTTCACTTATTTTCCTTTCTAGCTCCTATAACACAAGCTTAAAAACACAACATACGAGATGCAAGATACAAGAGAATATCTTTGTGTATTAATTGGAGGCACAAATTCAATTCTGAATTAAAAAGGCGAACATAATTCTTTGAGAAGACATAAGCCTTTTCAAGCAAAATTATCTGACAAATATGGCTAACCTATTTATGTAAAATATAAGAAAATGAATGAAAAATTGTTGTCTAATTATGCTGACTCCAGAATTAATTAATAAAAATAAAAATAAAAACTCTATTTACTCTAAATATATAAATGTGAATTTTGCTATTTTCTCCATAAATAAGTATTTATTTATTTGCATAACACCAGCCTGTGTCTGAAACTACAATAAACATATTTATTGAGCCTAAGTTAAGTAAAAATCCTAATTAAAATGAAAAAAAAAAATGCTTAGATTGTTCTTTTGGTGGGTGTTACATTTTTAATTATTCTTATTACTTATGGGACTGCTATTGTGGAGAGAGTTTTTTAAAAAATGTTCATACATTGTATGAAAATACAATGAAATGTAATTAAAAATAGATGTTGAACGATGAAGAACCCCTAATTCTGTTATTCATTTCAAAGATGAATGCTCTCTACAAATAATGATCAGTATCATTTTATTGAAAACAAATAAATGTTGTCAGTGCTAAGTCTGGTAGGAGGTGTGAGGGTTCTCGGAGTAGTGTCAAAAAGTTCTGGAAAATGCAAGTAAGAAGTCCAACAACAACAACCACAAACACACATATACATATATATATATATATATATATATATATATATATATATGAAAGAAAAATAAATTAAAGAATAAAGTAGATCCATTGTCGCCTCTGGGAAGAATTGATGCATAACATTAAAGAATCATGGAGTTCTTTAAAGAATGGTAAGATTTTGAAAAAAAAATTTTTCAAAAAATGACAATTCATCATCCTGACATGTGAAGAAGAAAATGAAGGTGCAGGAGGAGGTGAAAAAGAAGGTGCAGAATAATGGCTAAAAATGGAAGAAAAAATTATTAAAAGAAGAAAATTTTGAAAAAAAACAAAACAAAACAAACAAAGAATTCTAATGTCTTGTCAACTAACCAGAATTTTCTGCTGACAAAAACAGAAATAAAACAAAGAAATCTCTTTTTCTTCTTTTTCATTCTAAGAAAAACAAAAACATATCGTTCCAGTGAATTCTGAAGGTTTTGCTTTCTTCATCTTGCTAATGGTCAGAATTCTTTATATGTAAGCAGTTTGTTCATAGAAAGATTTCTGCTTTTACATTCTAATAATTTAGAGAATATTCCTTTTTTATTTTCTTCCAAATTTTTACTTAAAAATCTGTCAGTATTGATTTGTTTTTTATAGGCTATTTAAAGCCAGAATGTATTTCTAGATTGTAAAATATTTTTAGAGAGAATAATGATTTACTGATAAAAGTTCTACTATTCAACCCATAGATTGGGAGAGAAAAGGTGAATTCATACCTTTCCTTGGGTTATTAGTGCATAAGTAAATGTAATTAACACAATTAGAATTGGAAAATTCCAATTCAAGGATATTATCCATTACACCATTTACATATCTGATCTTAAAGCAACTGATATTTCTAAGCAGTCACACATTTAGGTACTGATCAAGTTCATTGTTGCTTAACTTTAGTGAGTGTACAGAAACCTCAATACGATATGGCCGTAAACCTGCATTGGAGGAGATCTGTGATAGAAATGACCCATTACCTAAATATGTAGTATCTACTAACCATAACTTTTTACAGTATAAGGTTAAATCAGGAGGAGGAAGAACTAGAGGTAGGAAGATTGTATTACACTAATCTTTTCACTCCTATCTTGATACTAAGTCTGATCGGTCCAATAAGGTCAAATTTGCAGTTAATATTCCAAATGACTTTCCATCTGTTGTTAACTGGAGCAAATGTTGACTTGTTAATTTTAATGCCTCCAAAACTAAACTGCTCTCCATTACTCATCTGAGAAGTTCATTCTCTGCCTTCCATCAGCATGGCTGATGCTAACCTCCAGGAAAGTGACTCATTGTACCTTCTCCAGCTAACGTTTTCAGCTGGCATGAAGTAGAAAGACTATATTAAATCTGTCTAGGTCGGCTTCTAAGAAAGTGCTTCATTGTGTGGTGCTAAAACAATATTTCTCTCCAGAATGTATCTTATATATTTATAAGTCTATCATTTGCCTATGCTTAGAATATTACTACCACATATTGTCCGATGCTCATGCTATTTATATAATCTCCTTGTCAAAATCCAAAGATGAATCAGCAATATTATTGGTTCTAATCTGGCTTCGATCCTTTTCCAAATGCCAAAAAGTAGTCTCCGTGTGCCTTTTCTATAAATACTTTTATGGTAATTGTTCAAATGAGCTCTTTGCTATGGTACCTACATTTTTTAAATTTAAGCATAGTACTAGACTGGTGTAGAGATCTCATCAATTTATAGTTGAACTGGCTAGCTGTAACTGTAAATTCTATGCTAAGAGTTTTTTTTCTCCCACTTCTCGATTGTGGAACTCCCTTCCTGCTCTATCGTTTCCAGCCAACTTTAATTTGCAAAAATTGAAATGCAATCTACTGTCCTCCTAATTACTTTTCTTTTGTTCTCAATCCTTAGTAATGTTTCAGTTTGATAATTTTCAACACCTAGTGACCCTTGGTGTCTTATTGGCTTTACTACCTTGCTTGGGGGGAATTTATTCAAAAAAACAAAAACAAAAAACTTGCCTATAAAATCAGCATTTTAAATTCTATCTTTCATGTCGGCTTAAAAAATGATTTCTGGAACTGTTGGGAAATATGAGACTATCTCCACCACTCAGTAAATCATGTAAGATATTTACTAAGCTGAGCTTAGTCTGACATGAGGCTTGCAAACATAGAGCACTCAATGCGGCTAAACTTATTACATGAAAAATTGATCTCTAAAGAACAGCCCAATACGCAAACTGCGAATTGGAGACACCAAAATGAAACATGTACAACAATATCTAGGAAGTATTTTAACAGAAGATGGAAAGTATGACACTGAAATCCAAAGACACATTGGGATAGCAAAAGATGCTTTCCAAAAGCTAAGAAACAGAATTTTCATTAGAAATGAAGAAAAGAGTGCTGAACTGTTATTTAATATCAACTTTCCTATATGGCTGTGAATGCTGGACAATCTTTTCACAGATGAAGACAATCCTTGAATCAACAGAAATCTGGCTTTACAGAAGGATGTTGAGAATACCATGCAGGGAACATGTGAATAATGACAAAGTTTTAGAAAAAAATGAAAAAAATAAGGTAAAGATAGTTCAAATTTCAAGGGCACTTAATGAGGAAAGAGGGTTTGGAAAATCTGAAACTCACAGGACAGACTGAAGGCAAGAGGTACAGAGGAAAACAATGCATGATCTACCTAGAGAGCTTGAGTAAATGGATGGTGTCACTAGGTTTAGGAGAGATAGCCAAAAGCCTATTCATTAAGACTTACAAAGAAGTGCCATAATTATCAACCTCCTGAAGCGACATGGCCTAATGGAAACTAATTTAAGATGTTTAATAAATTTGCTTAGCCTGGCACAAGGCTATATGCATAGAAAACTTGATGAAGACCAAGCTTAATACATGAAAAACTACTCTGTAAAATAGGTTTGTTAACCACTACTTCATAATGAGATATAATGACATTCTTAAGTTTTGTTTAGTTTGGCATAAGGCCAAAATTTTGGAGCACTTGAAAATTGAATTCTGCTTCTTCTATGTGCTGATCATGGATCTCCAGAACTTCCTATCTTTTTTGTCTCTTAGTAAAGTTTGTCCTTTTGTTATATCTCCTAATTCTTACTACCTCTCCCAGACCAAATTATCTATTTACACAGGCTTGTTAATTAGGTTACATATTGTTTCCTGCTGTCTCTCTTGCCATCAATATGCCTTATCAGTGTTAAATTCTTCAAGCCCTCTCTCCTCATTATGTGTCCTAGAAATTGTCACTTTCTGATCCTAAATTTAAGTATTCTTTTCATTCCCATTTTCTTTAAACTTTACTTGTTGCTCACACGCTCCATCCATGGTATGCTCACCATCCTTCTGTAGAATGGCATCTCTGTTACCTCAAGATTTCTCTTCATCTGGAATGAAATTGATCAACATTTACTTCTATACCAGAGGATTGATAATACATAATAGTTGAGAACTTATCATTTTAGTTAAATTTTCCTCTTTTTTAATATTTTGTTTAGTTTCAGGAAGACATCTTTCACTATTTCAATATACCTTTGGATTTCTGTGTCATATTTTCTATTGTCAGTTATAACACTTTCCAAACTTTTGTACTTGCTTGATTTTGATGTCTCCAATCTGATCCTTCCATTGCTAGGTCTTACTTTATATCAGGAAGAGATAATTGAAATTTCATGGGTACATAATGAGAAAAGAGGCTTTGGAAAGAGGGTATATTTAAAAATTATTTTTGATTGTTTTGCTAGAAATCTGTCTACCAGAATCATGCTATTTAAATGATCAAGAATCTCTTACTTTTTAAAGTCAATGGAACACCACATGTACTGCAGCTGTAGCAACAATGGTGTGTTTTGGGTAATACAGAGGCCAATACTCTCCAGGCTGATTTGAATTCAGTATTGCCTTTTTATACTGGTTGCCAATCAAGGCTATAGGTCCAATCTATCTTGCTATTTATCCATAGCTAGCAGTGGAGAAGAGATGGATTCATACCTTTTTCAATGACCTTAGCACAGGTGAATGAAATTGACTGGAATCTTAACTCATTTAGTTTTATTAAACTGGAACTTTAGGGCCCTGCAATAGAAGCCCAAAATGCCAACTACAAGTCAGGGATACCAAAAGCAAGCAGGTGCAGAAACAAAGAAAAAAGCACTGGACTGTTATGCAAAATCTATCCTCCTATATGGCAGCAAATACTGGACAATCTCATCAATGATGAAGGAGAGACTTGAAGCAACAGAAATGTAGTTTTACAGAAGGATGCTGAGGATACCATGAACTGAACATCTGAACAATAGAAGTGCAAAGGACTTAACATCAGGAAGAGACAGCTGATGTTTCTGGGACACATAATGAGGAAGGAGGGCTTAGAGAATCTAATACTCTCAGGATGGCTAGAGGGAAAGAGAGACAGGGGAAAGCAATGCATGACACACTTGATACATTTGTACAAATGGATAGCAGAGCAGAGTTTGGGAGAGATGCCAACAGAAAAAGTGTTGAGCTACAAAGGATAGAGGGATGTGGAGGGCCATGATCACCTCCATCCTGAAGGGACACAGCACATAAAGAAAGAATCACTTTCTTCAACTGCTAGCCATGTTACTTTTAATTTCTTTAGGTAACATTCTTATGAACACTTTTAAGAAAAGTTTTAGTCATCATTTTAAGGCATGAAATTTAAACAGTAAAAATTAATAAATTAAAACAATTTAAGATTATTTTATTCTTGATGGTTTGTGTCAAACACTTTAATCAAACTGAAATCAAAGATGATTAACATGTTATTAGAGGTTTTTGTTGCTTTGAAAAATATACACTTGGCAGTTGGTATATGTGAACCCAGCCTGACTAGCCTGACTTGACCACCTAAGTCACCACAAATATATATATATATATATATATATATATATATGACACATCACTCAACTAACTAATAAACCCTGGGCCTAACTAATAAAACAACAACCTTTAAGCAAAATTCAACTTTATTCATCAACATAGTCTTCTTCCTGCGTGATACACTGATTCCAATGCTTCTCTAAAAATTTAATGCCTTTTTTGTAGAATGATTTGTCTCTGACCTCAAATTTCTCAGTTTCTGATATCACTTCTTCATTGGAACCAAATCTCTTTCCCTGGAGCATTCTTCTGAAGTCTGAAAACATCCAGTAGTCATTGGAGGCCAGATCTGGAAAATAGGGTTGATATGGAAGTAATTTGAAGTGCAATTCATGTAGTTTTGCCATCGTTGCGATTGACTTGTGAGAGATGTGTGCATTGTCTTGGTGAAAGATCACATTTTTCTTCTTTATTTGTGGCTGCTTTTTGGTGATTTTTTCTTCAAATACACCAGTAATGATATATAATATTTGCTATTGATGGTTCTTCCTTTCCCAAGGTAATCGATGAACAAAATACTTTGCACATCCCAAAATACAGAGGCCAAAACCTTACCTGTTGATGTTTGCATCTTTGGTCACTTTGAACAGCTTTCACCTGTTGTTGTCCACTCAGCTGACTGCTGATTTGACTCTGGAGTGATGTGGTGGATCCATGTTTCATTTATTGTCACATATTTACACAAAAACTCCTTGTGTTAAAACTGTTGTAAACAACACTCTAGATAGTCAATACATTGTTGTTTTTGATCAAATGTGAGCAAACATGGCACTCACTTTGAACACAGCTTTCTCATTGACAAATGTTCATGCAAAGTGGTGAATGCACTGCCTTCTGATATGTTCAACTTCTCTGCTATCTCACACAACTTCAGTTTATGATCTGCCAAAAACAGGTTTGTGGATTTTTTGGTGTTTTCAAGACAACTGCTGATTTTTAGCAACCTGACCGTTCAGCATCATTTGTGTCTTTAGGACCATGTTTAAAGTTAGCATACCACCTCTGAACCATTGTTTCTGATGGAGCAGAGTCTGAATAACACTTATCAAGCCAATATTTTGCTTGAACATTATTTTTTCTCATCATAAAGAAATGTTTTATCATCACACAAAATTCAAATTTTTCCATTGTTTTGAAAATTTGCAGCAGTAGCTTCACTTAAATAACTGGAATTTGTAAACTAATAATCTGATTGAACCCAATGCCATTTGAAGGTTAGTAGTTCATAAAAATCATACAGATTTTTTATTATTGGCACCATGTATATGTCAGGCATGGGACTTAATGAGTGATGTGTGTAGCAATCGGAGTCTAACCATACTGATGAGCTGTGATATAGCAAAACAGATCTGTCTTCAGATGACAATAATATATATATATATGTTGGTTTGAGTAAATACAAAATCTTAAACAAAGTTTATATTTCTTACAAACAAATAAAA
Source organism: Ascarosepion bandense (assembly GCA_037127315.1). Lineage (NCBI taxonomy): Eukaryota > Metazoa > Mollusca > Cephalopoda > Sepiida > Sepiidae > Ascarosepion > Ascarosepion bandense. The sequence goes on along the minus strand of JBBBDQ010001085.1, from coordinate 1,152,221 downwards.
GACTTTGCAACAGGTCATGGTCAGTCAACCTAAAAAATGCCAGCTAATCTGTGCTGAATTAATTACTACCCAATCTAATCTAACACAGCTTAGAATTACTACTACTTTACCACAATATTTATAAAACAAAGGAAATCATACTAATAACAAACCCCTTGAACATGACTAATAAATTAGTCAAAAAGACTTTGGAGATTTACCATTACAGACTGTTTCTATCTTCTCTTAGCCCCAAAGAAGTAAAACTGTAAGAACATAAGAAGAACTGGATAAAAACTTGGCAGATTTTGTGTATTTGTCACATTAGGTAAAATGTGTATGAAAGAAAGGTTGCTATCCATATATATATATAAACATGTATATATATAAGCATTTGTGTGTGTGTGTGTGTGTGTGTGTGTGTGTGTGTGTGTGTGTGTGTGTGTGTGAGATAGTAGAACATATAATATAGATATAGGTAAGTTACAAGTCTGGTATTTGAACAAGTTACTTCTTAATTGATTAAATTGAAGACATGGTGCATTCTTAGATATAAAAAAAATTCTTCTTTTTTATTCTCTCCCTGTACAGGCTCTACTTCCTAAAGTGCCTGCAGATGATTGCATCCTTGTAAATTCAGTTAATCATTAGCCCCGAGGAGATGTTCTCATGTCGTCTATATTAGTTGGACAAAACTTGCTTTTCATTCTGCTATCGATAATCATTTGTTGATTAAATGCGCTTTACTTACATGTACAGCTTCTGCAAATGACAAACAACTGAGTTCAACACTTGACTAATTTTGTCTGAAATTTTATACATTACATATTTAATGGCTCTAGTTTTTACATACAGACTATTGTCCTTATCAGTGATGTTATTATTTGTTGGTTATAATCTACTAAGAATGACTGCTAAGAACAATCCTTTCCCTGAATTTATCGACAAATTTTACAGATGAATACTGAGATTTCTTCCTAACAAATAAAAAGAACAATTCTCAGCCTCATCCACCATATTTTTATTTTTTCTTGTTTTGAAATCAGAATGCTCTAATCATTTGACTGTATCCCTTTTGCAGGAGAACACAATTCTTACTTTGTGAACTTTTTGCTTTATTACTGATGCTTTATCTAGTTCTAACTTGTATAAATATTGTTTGCTTTGTAGTATTTTTTCCATGTTTTTTTTTATTGTTTATTGAGAATTTTGTCAATTTCATTTGTTGAGAAGTTTGCTAATTATACTTAACCATTATTACAACATTTCAGCCATGGTGCCCTCTGGATTTTATCAGATGTTTGCCTTTCAGTGAATTTTGAATTGAAAATTTTATTCAGTCTGTATTACTGCTTACCCCATCTCCATTGAGTCTAAGTACTCATTGAACTTACAATTTCTATATAACCAAATTAATGAGATACACACTTTAATTCACTAGGTTATTGCAATAAAAAATCTTATTAGAAACAAAGAAAAAACTGCCAAGCCATTATGTAATATCACTCCTCTTATATAGCAGTGTATGCTTGACAATCATCTTAGAAATGAAAAACAAATTTCTATAGATATTGTTATATAAAAATATTCTGAGAATACCTTAGTCTGTGCATATAAGTAATTAGGAAGTTTTAAGGAAAAGGGGAAAAATAGATGATTGTATTAAAAATTAGAAAGACATAATTGAAATTTCCCAGGCATATATTGAGGAAAGAGAGCTAAGAGGATTTAACACTTATAAGACATATGGAAGACAAAAAAGAAACAGTAACCTAAGGGGATTATGTGAATGAATAGCAGAACATGTACTGAGAGAGAGAGAGAGAGAGAGAGAGAGGAGATAAATATTACTTAAAACTATGAAGGAAAGGAAGTTATGGAGAGTCATGATTGCTCATGTTCTGATAACAGTTGGTACATAGAAGAACTGATAAAAGAGTTTCCAAACTAAAAGGAAGTTAAATGTTATGCAATATCAGTCCTCCTATATGGCAGTAAATGATGGACAATCAATCTCCTTACAGATGAAGAAGAGACTTGAAGCAACAAAAATGTGGTTCTATGGAAGGATGCTGAGAATACCATGGATGAAACATGTGAGCAACAACAAAATTTTAGAGAAAATGGAAACAGAAAGGTCACTTATACTTAACTTCAGGAAGAGAGAGTTGAAATTTCAAGGACGCATAAAGAGGAAAGAGGGTTCAGAAAATATGATACAGGACAGAGTGAAGGTAAGAGAGATAGAGAAAAAATGCATAACATACTTAATAAGCTTGAGTAAATAGATGACAGAACAAGGTTTAGAAGGAATAACAAAAAGACAAAATTTATTAAGAGCTAAAAAGGACAGGAAATTATGGAAAGCCATGATTGCCAACATTTGGAAGATACATAGAAGAAGAAGGCATATTATAGAAAATCTTCACAATATATGAAATTTGGGAGAGAAAGGGAGAAAAGAGGTTCTTGCTTAAAAGAATAGTTAAGAAGCTAATCCCCATAGCCACTGTTAGTTTAGAGCAGCTCTTTGCTAGATGAAGTATGTTTTGTAAATAACCTTACAGAATTAGAGATAGAAGCTAAGGATCTTGTATTATATCATTGTGAGCCTCCTTTACTTCTCCTCATCTGTGGAAAATGTAAACAAATAGTATTCATACAATAAGGAGACAGCAAAACAAGAAATATAAATGAAAGTTTTACAAATGTATGGAATAGTAGAAATGCCAGGAAGAGAAAAAGTACAAAGAGTATTTTCATTATCTTTATCTTTCTATTGCTAATTTTTTTATAGTAAAAAGAAGAGTTTTGAGTTGAGCTGGAGAATCTGGAACTCTCCTGCTTTGGAGATAGTTTTGTTATCATAATTCCTCTTTCATTTTGAAAACTGGATTCAGCAATTGGCTGATTCATTTAGTGTAGTTAAGTTTTAATCTTATCACCAGAATAACATGCATACACACCAAAGGAGTATTTTACAAATATTGAGTGAAAAGATAAATAAGAAGAGAAGATAAACATATAATAAAATTGTCATTGTCACTCACATCTAAAAAAAAAATATATATATTTTAGAAATAGAATTAGCCCCTCTCCTTAAAAAGGGAAACATTTAAAAAATATTTAAAATACGAAAGAATGTTAACCTTCAATATTCTGCCTCTTAAAACTGCCTCATTATCCATTCGGTTCATTCTATAATCTAATCCAGCATTGGAGATTGACCACCTTTTAAAACATTTTGATTAAATTTAGAAGAATTTTTCAAAGAGTCAAATTCTGAACTCCATCTGATATAAGTAAATTGCTTTTGGAAGGTTATCAGACATAACAATGTAGATATTATGAAGTATCTTTGTTTCCAGGGTTTTCTTTTTCTTTTTCTATCTTTTCAGTTAGGATATTTTCTTGGTTACTTTCAAAGGTTAGAAAGCTTTTTCCAGAACTCAACTTTGGCAAACATGTTTATTCCATATGATTCTCTATAGATTGTGGTATAAATACCTACACACACACACACACACACACACACACATATATATACAACTTTCATTTAAAAAATATGTGCGTGTATTACTTAAAAATAATACATATCTAATCATTATTTTGTTAATTAATTTTGAAGAACTTAATTTATATTGTCTGAGTTTAGTGATCCAAGTTAAAAATAATTGAATCATTTGAATCTGCCAAAATCTGCTGAACATTCAACTTTAAATTCCATATATATATATATATATATATATATGCAAATATGAAACATGTATGTTCTAAATTATATACATATATGTATGTATGTATGTGAGTGTGTATATATGTTTGTGTTCATATATATCAGTGTGTGTGTGTGTATGCATGGAAGTAGGAATACATGAAAATATCTATACGTATTAATTAAACATTGGTTACCCTCAAGCATGTTTCAGTAAGCAATTGTCATCTTCTATGTCTTAGAAATATTTGAAAGAAAAGTAGTTTTGTGTGTGTGTATATAAGCTTTTTCCAGAACTCAGCTTGAGTATTTGAAAAAGCTTATATATATATATATATATATATATATATGTATATATACAAAGATAGATAGATAGAAATATATATATATATATATATATATATATGTGTGTGTGTGTGTGTGTGTGTGTGTGTGTGTGTGTATGTATGTGTAAAAATGGCTTGACAATACACAAAATTTTTTCTCAAAATATTCAAAACCAGTTAAAATGAATTGGTAGCATATTGCAAGAATCTATACAAAGACAATTACATTTTTGTAGCATTTTTTCAAATAAATATTACCAGAAAATTAAATTATTATTATTATTATTATTATTTTTATTATTATTGTTATCATTATTATTGTCATTGTTGTTGTTTTTATGTAAAGTAGAAATATTATTTTTGAAAACATTTTCAAAGGCTTTGAGGAGAAAACTGATGATTATTTGCTTATATTAAAAGCTTTACAGCTCATCAATTTTGAGTTTTAATTTTAGCAGACAGACAAATAAATGAAATTATACCATTATCTTCATAAAGAATTTAACATACTGACTAAAATTCTGCAATGAGCTAAAATCTCCCGAAATTCTGCATTTCTGATTTCGCCTCTTAATATAAAGTGGCCTCTTAATGTAACTGTAAAAACGGTTCGCCTCTTAATGTAAAGTGGCTCTGTTTGTCGCCAATCGGAAGCATTTTCAAGACTTCGTACTGGGCCCAAATGTTATAAATTTTTCCAGTGTCTGAAAGCGCTTATTGAGGGTGGATCAGAGACTGATCATCTCTGGTCGGGTTGGCGCGGTGAGGGGGGGTATGATGTTGAAAGATCCGAAACCCCCTAGTGATCTAAGCAAAGACATCACTGACAACACCCTCTAGTGGCAATACTACAGTGCGTATGTTTGAATATATATATATATATATATATATATATATATGAATAAAGACAAAAGGAATACTTATCTTAGATGATGCATTTGGTTCTCTGCTGGATTTTATCAAAGCAAATGTAATGATTTTATTTTGTAACAATTATTTATTGTTATAATGGAATGTCCCACACTCTCTATTGGCTATGAGGACTGACTATATTAGTAGCCATAGAGTACAGGAGATACCTGTGTTAAGATCCGTTCGTATGATCTGATTAGCTTGATAGTGTTGTCATGGAAGGACGACAAGAAATCGCAATAATTGTTGATTTTTTTATCAGGTCTGAGCTTTCGGCTTACATAAGCCATTATCAAAGGATGAACATTTAATGTTCAGTGAACATAGAACATTTAAATTATTATTAACAGAGTGGAGTTATACAGAGAAAATTAGACAGGTCCCTTTTTTTGTGTCGCACATGGCTGTAGGCCGAGAAGGAATGGTGGAATTTTTGGTCAATTGAGTGTATAGTGGCATGAGGGATTGGTCTGGGAACTGCTGCTACTATGGTGTAGGGGGTAAGTATAATAACTATGACCACTCCCGTCAATTATAGGCATTGAAGTATGTTAGTAGAGGTGTTGAAATTTATTTTATTTAGGCTAGGTTTAAACTGTTTGATGTAGAGAGCTTCTAGAATTTTAAGTTTTCGTTTATTATTTTCTTGTCTAAGTATAAGCGTATTTTCAACAAGTGTTTTCCTAAGAAGTGTGTGTTGATAGCCGTGGTGTTTTAAATGTCGGAATATGTTAGAATTTTAATTTAAGTGCAATGTAAATCTCCGTGAAAGCGAGTTAGTAGTATGTCCAATGTAGGTATTATTTAGTTTGTTAGAGATACATTCTCAAAAGGGGCATTTGAATTTATACACTACATTGCTTTTTTGCAAATCACTAACAGTGGGGGAGGAGTTGTTGCAGATGATTGAGTTGGATGTTGCGGATTTAGCGTAATATATGATAAATATATGATAAATTTAATTCTTTTGTTGGGGTCTGTCGGAGAGATATTAGTGTTTATGAGTTTTTTTTAGGATATTTTCATCTAGTTGGTAGTTGGTGTGCATTTGGCTTCGATATAAGAGAGTGATATGTTTGGGGTTGGTTACCATGTGTTGTTTTTTTCGTGTTCAGGTTTGTAAGGAAATGTTGTATTTGTTCATCAACTATGTAGTTAGGAAAATTATTATTGATGAGTGTCTGTTTTATATTTTTTAGTTCACTGTGGAAGATGTGTTTTGTAGACGAGTTGGTTTTTGCACGATGTAGTAGATTTTTTATGATTGCTAATTTGTAATGGTGGGTATATATATATATATATATATATATATATATATATAAAGCTTTTTTTCTTCTTTACTGCTATCATGCCATTAGTAGTGAGGTATTTCGGGAAGTGGTTTACTTAACAGCTTATAAATGCACTACTAGTTCTATTATCTTTGCATGAGACATAATATCAAAATATCTCCTGAACAGACAGAGCACAGGGATGTTGATTCATGATTTTCCTAATGTTTAAAACAACAGACAGATTATGTTTATCATATTTTTTAAAGTCTTTCTTGATGGCAGAATCATTTGGAAAAATATTTGTATAAACACATTTATAATCTTGAAATATCAGTAAAAACACATGTAAATAAAAAAAAATGTTAAAAAAGAAACATTTAAAAAATATTTCTGTGGTCTTCATACAAATGTAATGACCAGGTATTTTTGTTTTTCTGAGCACACCTGTCTTCTAATGTGGCTAGACAATCCTTGTTGCAGGTGCCTACTCAGGCACATTAGTACAAGTTCAATACCTACAAGATCCACCTGTGGTTTATACTGCCACTATACTGAGCAAACATTTGTTACAGTCTCTGGGAAAAAAACAATGCCAGTGCACTGAAGCTCTAAGGTATGATTATTTGTGATTTTATACTAGCACAACCATTGATGACTTCTAAAGTTCTCTCTACTCAATTTGATTTACAAGGCTTAGATCAGTCAACCTGTGGTATGGTTTCTGAAGGTACCGTATGCTAGAATTGCCTCCCGAGATTATTACAGAAAGGACCATGTGGCAATAAAATATGCTTACATACACATCCTGCCAATCTAGTACTGCACTTAAATTCATAAAGTCTAGATACCATCGCAAAAAGTACATCAAAACAGTTATCATGGAAGTATTTCTAGAAAAGACACAGATAAGCTACATTATGGTGTTGGGATAGTGTGAGATGCTAGATCAGGACCAATAATATTGCTGATCCTTCTTTAGATTTTATTAAGAATATATAGATATACAGCAGGAGATCAAGACTGTATATGGCAACAATATTCAAAGTATGTATGAATGGTAGATTTATAAACATGTAAGATAGATTCTAGAGAAAAGAATTTCTAGCAAGACACAGTGAAATAAATTTCATAGCAGCAGACGTAGGAATTAATTCAATATAATATTTCCACTTTATGTCAGCATGTTAGATTGAGAAGGTCTAATGAGACACTTATGGAGGTTAACATCAGCCATATTGAAGGAAGGCAAAAAGTGGTATATATAACTTTCAGTCACTTTTATTAACTATTATGATATAACTTTACAATATACAAGTATATATATTATTATAGAAAGTTATCAATTGTATATATATATATATATATATATATATATATATATACACACACACACACACACACACACACACATATATATATATATATATATATATATATATATATTAGTGAACACCTCCCTGTAGCTAGGGTGACATTACTTGAATCCTCTGACCACCAATATATATGTCTCCGTCTGTCACTTCTCAGTTTGGTTAGCTGCCTTTTCTTCCTTTAGCGTTCCTCCTCCTCTCCCAACTGCTCCCTTCTAGACAGCATTTCTGACAATATAGATAAGGCTACTTCCTACCACTCATTTGCTCACATATTTGTATTCAGATATCTTAATGCCCATCATGCTGAGTGGCTTAAAGACTGTTAATGATTCAGCTGGCATCCACGCCATGAACTTTGCCATTTCCCAATCCCTTACACAAATAGTGGACTTCCCCACATGCTTTCCAAGCATTCCCTTTGGACACACCTCTCTACTAGATATATACTTTACCTCTGCACCTGACTCCTGCCAAGTCTTGCAGCTTTGCCCTCTCGGCAACTCTGACCATGCTGTTGTCTCTCTTAATATTTCTCTCCACTCTCACTCTCCCCAGAAGCCTCCGACCTATGGACCTCCTACTGCTACCAAAGAGCTGACTGGGATGCCTTTCGCAATTTCCTATACGACGTCCCTTGGGGAAAAGTGTTCGATTACCCAATTGATGACTGTGCCTCTGAGATTTTGTCCAGGGTGAAAGCTGGCATTGATGCCTTCATACCTACCAGGAAGTTTTGTCTCAAACCTCATTCCTCCCCTTGGTTCACCAATGCCCACAGGAACCACTACTTTCGACTATTTTGGAGACAATCATCGGACCACAATAGGCGCCTATTCACATCTGCTCATAATGAGTGCAAGAGAATCCTGAATGACACCAAGTGGTTGTTTGCCGAGAGAATGAGACAGCGCATAGCTGACCGCAAGTTCAGTTCCAAGGACTATTGGTAGTTATGCAAATGGGTGCTGAACAATAGCAAATCCTCTATCCCACCTTTAATCAATAAATTTGAGGTCCTCACATCATCAGCAGACAAGGCTGAGTGCTTTGCTCGCAGATTCTCATCCAACTCCACATTTGACTCATCTGGAGTACCCTCACCCGACTTCCCTATTAGAACTGAGGCTAAACTGTACGATGTATACATTACCCCAACAGTAGTATCCCAAGTAATATCAAAACTTGACCCTCATAAGGCGAGCGGTGGTGATGGAATCCTGGTGATTGTTCTTAAGAAATGTGCCCCTGAACTCTCCCCTGTCCACTCTAAACTGTATAACTACTGCCTTTCTGCTTCTTGTTTTCCTGCATGCTGAAAGTCCTCTTCTGTCGTTCCTGTATTTAAGAACTCTGGTGAACCCTCAGACCCATCCAACTATCGTCCTATCAGCCTTCTACCAATTTTCAGGAAAGTGTTTGAGGCCATTATTAATGCTGAAATAGTTCAACATCTTACTGCCCATAAACTCTTCTCTTACAGGCAGTATGGCTTCTGCTTTGCCAGGTCCACAGCCGACATGCTAACGACCATTATGGAGTACATGTTCCAGGCCCTTGAGGAGTCTGACAAGGCTCGTGCTGTTGCTCTGGACATATCCAAGGCTTTTGACAGGTTTAGCATGCTGGCCTTCTATGCAAGCTACGGGGTTATGATATTACCAGATGTTTGCTCGATCTGATCCAATCTTTTCTAAATAACCACATAATGAAGGTTATCTTGAATGGGCATGCCTCCACATTCTACTATACAAATGCTGGTGTCCCTCAGGGCTCTATCCTTGGCCCTACGCTCTTCCTTATTTTCATAAATGATCTCCTAGATGAGATCAAGAGCCCAGCAGGCATCTATGCAGATGACACCTGGTGTGGCAGACAAACATAATCTTGCTGCTGATCTTGAGAGAGATCTACATTCTGTGGTGAATTGGGCTAAGAAGAGGCTTGTAAATTTCAATGCATCTAAGACCAAGCTGCTGTCTGTCAATCATCACAGGCAACCTCTCCTGCTTTCCATAAGCGGGTCTCCCTGAGAGCAACACACTACGCCTCCTCGGCCTTACCCTTTTTCTGATCTAAAGTGGAACCAATACACTGCTAGAAAGGTTGGATCACTGTGTCAGGCCAGGATGTTTTTCCCACCTGAATCCATCCTGCATATATACAAATCAACCATTCATCCGTGCATGGAATACAGCTGCCATATATGGTCAGGCGCCTCTGCTGTTTATCTCAGTGTTCTTGACTGGCTCCAAAAGAGAATCAGTAATGTGATAGGTATCGACTTGGCGGCTCGACTCCAGCCACTTCCCCACCGATGGAATGTGGCTTCCCTTTGTCTGTTCTATAAATACTTTCATGGCTTCTGCTCCAATGAACTTAAGTCACTGGTGCCTCTGCAACAGGTGTTTACTTGTGCAACCAGATTGGCAACTGGATCTCACCCATTCACAGTTAGATTAACCAAATGCAGATGACAATTCTACTCCTGCAGCTTCTTTTCTTGCACTTCCTACCAGTGGAACTTGCTTCCATATTCTTGCTTTCCTGATGGCTACAACCTCCAGGAATTTAAATGCAATGTAAATACTCATCTCTTAACCACTTGACTCTAGTTCTTTCTTCACCACCCTGTATATCCTTTCCTTTCTCTCCACCTTTGCAACTGTCATCACACCTGTATTCCCATCCTTCTCTTGCTCCTTTCTAACTGGTTTGTCTTTCTCTTCACTCTCTTTTACCTAATCTTTTTACTCTTATGTAGCCCCCTGCACATCAGTGGTGTTACCGCCTTGCTCAGAGTGATACGATTAAAAAAAACATGTATATATATATATATATATATATATATAATTTTCTGTAATAATATATATCTTTCTATTAAGTTTCAATTGTATATTTATATATATATCTACATATATATATATATATAATAACTAAATCATTTTCAGCATTTATTTTAATATATCACCTGAAGAGGAGCAGTTTTGTTCTGAAACATGAAAATGTTTGTGTAGTGATATTATGCATTTATAAATCATTGTAATAACAAAATTATAATATATATATATATATATATATATATATAAAACTTTATAATATACATAAGTTATATATAGAACATTTGGTCATGGTAATGGTAGCATTAGCTGTTTCCTTATAAGGAACCATTCATTATTGACCCAAGAAGCAGTCCTATATTAGTTTCCTTTCTAACTTTTTATTTGAAGTCATGTGAAATGTCAACATCTTGTTTATGTTTATTATTTTCTCTTACCATTTTTATTTTTTATCTTTTATCAACTTTTTATTAATGTTTAATTAATTACTTTAACTTTTCATCATAACTTATAAAATTTGTGTTATAGCTAGCATAATGTAAATAGTCAGAGATATTCATACGCAATACCCCCAATATATGCACATATATATTTATTTTTATTTATAATCCTTATGAAGTATCATTTAAAGATATTCTAACCAAAAAGATGTCATATTTTATATGTAAGAGTTCTAATCTTTCTTGTGATTTTTTTCGTTGTGATTTTTTGAGATTTTACCAACTGTATCTTAAGTATGACATTATACTGCTTAGGCTGGGTATGAGTCTTTAGCTTTGGATAGTAACTAAGAGAGGGAAATCTCTGAAATAATAACCTCTACACCTACTCTGTGTAGAAAAATGTAAGCTAAACTCTTTAAACTTTGTAGGTAACCTTTCTAGAGATGGCGACTCGATAATAACATTGATTTTCCAGTCTCCTAAACTGGTTGGTGTTAATAAGGGCATACAGCTGTAGAACTCACTCCAATATTTCATGATGGTTCAATTACATATAATAGGTAGTCCATGTAAAACATGGACTCAGCTTATCAAAGATGATTTAAGTAAGTTGGGTGCATTGTGGTGCATTATCGGCTCGGAACGACAAATCGGGGAGCCAAGTTCAAATTCCAGCTGAATTCATTGCATTCACTTACACGCAAATACCCTTGGGAAAGGTATTAATCCGCCTATTCCTTCCAGTTATGGGTTAAATAACAGGACAGATTGGGTTCTATAGCCTTGGTCGGCAACCAGTCTACTGCAGAAAGCAATGGCAACCTACTGCGGGATAATCTTCTGCCCAGTCAGTCATTTCTCTTTTGAGACATGATCGCCCAAGCGTGTATCACATATGGCACTTAACTGACTGACTGAGATTACAATCAGGTCTTAACATATTGAACTGCCTGGAAAAGGGCCATCAAGAAAATCTCGTCCAACCAATGCTAGCATGAAAACGGACATTAAACAATGATGATGATGATAATATATATATATATATATATATATATATATATATATATATATATATAAATAGATTGATATTACATCTTTCTTTAAAGTTATATATCTATAGATAATGATGATGATGATGATGATATATATATATATATATATATATATATTGTAATGGTTGCTACAATGTTTTTATAAATTCATAGTATCACTACACAAAAACTTTAAAGTAGCAAACTTCCTCGATATCACACTAGATTTAGTCAACAACAATTACAAACCATACATAAAACCCAATGAATACCCACTATACATCCACCCAAAGTCAAACAACCCCCCTAGTATTATCAAATGTATACCCTCTTGCATAGAACATAGAATCAGCCAAAACTCGTCCAACAAAGAAATATTCAAATTTAAAATAAAAATATAAAGAGAAAAAGATAATTTTAAGTTAAACTAAAATAAAAAAGAGTAGTTTCTAAAAACTAGAAGTAGAAAAAAAAGAGAAAAAAAAGACAAAATTTTTTGTGTCGTGATACTATGAATTTATAAAAACATTGTAACAACCATTACAGTATAACACTCTACATTTGTATCGAGCACTCTTTGTAAAAGTAAATGCATGAACAAAAGGTTAATAAACCTACAAGTTCAACAACTTAGTTACAATATATATATATATATATATATATATATATATATAGCTATGTATGTAGAGATAATGATGATATATATATATATATATATATATATAGCTATGTATGTAGAGATAATGATGATATATATATATATATATATATATATATATATATGTATCTATATTTATATTTACATAGCTATATATATATCTAGATGATGATGATGATGATGTATCATTTCTGTAAACAATTTCCTGTTATTGCTTTAAAATCATTCTATTTTTCAGTAAAATTTTGCTTTCTTGACTGCCAAAAAATAAAAAATAGATATAAAGTTTAAAATTTCAGTAAAAACACTAATGACTATATGGCTGGTCATTCCTGTAATTTTCCAAAATCATGTTGAATCAATAAGTCTATAACCTGATGTTTTGGTTGGTGGTACATAATAATCTTACAGAGTGTAAAATTGCAAGCTTTTAAAACCGCAGCAATGACAAAATTACTAAAAATCATTGAATATCTTTCTAAAGACAGATATGACACAGACAAAATGAAGAAATAATCCATTGTTTTATACTCACACATTTTGTCAAAAAGACGAAAGCAAAGAAATGTAAGAATGACTTCAGGATTTTTATTTATTTATATTTTATTCATATTTTTTTGTTGGGCTGAAGTCATTCGCCCCTGGGCCTGGTTGCTCGTTTCATGAAGATTGTTTTTTTTAACACAACGATCTGCTTAATTATTTCTTCTGTTCAACAACAGAATAAAAAAGTCTTCCTTTGCCATCAGATATTTACTGAACAAAGTTATCAATGACAAAGCTTAATGGCATATAAGTAAGAATTATAGTCGTAAATATTTTTGATTTTTATTAGTAATACCAAACCATTTTTGATTTTTATTAGTAATACCAAACCATTTTTGATTTTTATTAGTAATACCAAACCATTTTTGATTTTTATTAGTAATACCAAACCATTTCTATAACTTAGTTACACTCAAAGATTGAATTATTCCAAGTGTATCATTGAATTTGTTGCCTTTAATTACATGCAAATACCATTGGGAAAGGTATTAAACCATATCTTCTCCCTTCTGCTATGGATTAAATAGCAGGACAAACTGGTTCTATTGGCTTGGTTGGTAACCAATCTACTGCAGAAAGTAACAACAACCTACTGGAGAAAAACATTCTGCCTGGTCAGTCATGTTGCTTTCAAGATATGATCGCCCAAGTGTGTATCACATATGGCACTGACCTAATATCATTGGTAGTAGTTATAAATTTATATAAGAGTTGAAAACACAAACTATAAGTTATATAAAAATTAGTATAATTAATAGTCATAGGCAAAATAGTGCATGTTACTTTCTAATAAAATGTAATCTATCTATCTATCTATCTATCTATCTATCTATCTATCTATCTATCTATCTATGTCAGCTTCTTCATATCTATATATTCATCAGTCTATGTAATTCTATTCATAGCTATATATATTCACATACAGAGACACACACACACACACACACACACACACACACACACACACACACACACACATGTAAACCTGTGTGTGTATGTGTATGTAAAAATTTCGATATAGATGTAAATATACTTGTAAAAAACAATATGAATAGAGACAAAAAAACTGTTCTTTACAGACACACTTCATCGTCAAAGCAGATGAAAAGATTTTATTTTGTAGCAAGTATATATAAATGAAAGGAAAAATATTATTAGGATTTCAAAATTTTTAAATTTAATAACAGTCAAAATTTTTTTTTACTCACCCCAAGGAAGTTAACGGAGATGTTGAAGAAAGGATAAGGGAAAGATAGGAATCAAGGAGATGGCAACTGATGTTGCACTTAAACTTTTGGAGATTGTAGCTATCAGAAAAGCAAATATATGGAAGGGAGTTTCACAGGCAGAAAGTGCAAGAAAAAAAACTACTAGAATAGAAATGGCAGCTACATTTAACTATTTTGACAGTAAAAGGGTGGGACCTAGTTGCTAATCTAGTAACACAAATAAATTCATATAAATATTAAAACTAACTGTGAAAGTTTAGATAAACTTTACTAAGATAAAACTTTGTAGACAGATCTTTTTGTAATCATTCTTTCTTTTTTCTTCCTTCTCTAATTTTTTCAGCTTTCTTTCTCATTTTCAAATGTTTATTTTTTTTTCTTATAATGATTTTCCTTTTTACTTTTTCCTGTTTTTTCTTATTTTGCATGTTTTTCTTTTCAGTTTTTATTCTAATATTTTTCATTTTATTGGCATCTTGTTCTTTCTTATTTTATTCTTACTTTCAATATTTATTACTTTTCTACTTTTTCTTTCCTTCTTTCTTTCCTTCTTTCTTTATTTCTTGCTTTTCTTCTTTCTGCCTTTTCTTTTTTTCTTTCTTGCATGTTCTTTTTTCTTGCTTTCTTTCTTTCTTTCTTTCTTTCTTGCTTTTCTTTCTTTCTGCTTTTTCTTTTTTCTTTCTTGCATGTTCTTTTTTTTGCTTTCTTCATTCTTTCTTTTCTTTTCTTTTTTCTTTTTTTCTTTCCTTCTTTCTTTATTTCTTGCTTTTTTCTTTCTGCCTTTTCTTTTTTCTTTCTTGCATGTTCTTTTTTCTTGCTTTCTTCTTTCTTTCTTTTCTTTTTTTCTTTCTTTTCTTTCTTTCTTTCTTTCTTTCTTTCTTTCTTTATTTCTTGCTTTTTTCTTTCTGCCTTTTCTTTTTTCTTTCTTGCATGTTCTTTTTTCTTGCTTTCTTTCTTTCTTTCTTTTCTTTTTTTCTTGCTTTTCTTTCTTTCTTTCTTTTCTTTTCTTTTTTTCTTGCTTTTCTTTCTTTCTTTCTTTCTTGCTTGCTTGCTTTTCTTTCTTTCTTTGCCTTTTCTTTTTTTTCTTTCTTTCTTTTTCCTTTTTTCTTTATTTCTTGCTTTTCTTCTTTCTGCCTTTTCTTTTTCTTTCTTGCATGTTCTTTTTTCTTGCTTTCTTCTTTCTTTCTTTTCTTTTTTCTTGCCTTTCTTTCTTTCTTTCTTTCTTGCTTTTCATTTCTTTCTTTCTTTCTTGCTTTTCTTTCTTTCTGCCTTTTCTTTTTTCTTTCTTGCATGTTCTTTTTTCTTTCTTTCTTTCTTTTCTTTTTTCTTGCTTTTCTTTCTTTCTTTCTTTCTTTTTTCTTGCTTTTCTTTCATGCTTTCTTGCTTTTTCTTTTTTCTTTTGCTTCTCTATTTCTTGCTTTCCTTCTGGCTTACTTTTCCTCATGCAGAAGGTTACAATAACTGACTGCGGATTTTATCATATTCGTAATTTTTATGCTGTTGAAAATTAATTTATGAGCTAATTATTGGTTTTAGGTTGATTTTTTTCTCATTGTGTGCATATATGTGTGTGTTTGCGTGAGTGTGAGCATATGTATATGTGTCAAATGTCATGGTTAATTGTCCTTTTCTATATTTCTTTCATTCCTTTCTACCTATTTTTTAATTTCCTTCTCTATTCTTTCCTATTTCTTTCTTTACTTCTCCCCTTTCCCACTATTTCTTTACTTCCTTCACTCTTTTCTCCCTATTTTTTATTTCTTCTATACTTTCTCCCAATTTCTTAATTGTCTTCTCCCCTTTCTATCAATTTCTTTATTTCCTTCTCCCCTTCTTTTACTTTCCTTTCTTCTCTCATTTCCCCCTATTTCTTTATTTTCTTTTCTCCTTTCTCCCTATTTCTATATTTCCTCCTATTTTTTAAATTTATTTCTTAATTTCTTTCTCTCCTTTCTCTCAATTTCTATATTTCCTTCTTGCCATTCTCCCTATTTCTATATTTCTTTTTCTCCTTCCTCCATATTTCATTATTTCCTCCTCCTCTTTCTCATGATCTCTTTCTCTCCTTTCTCCCTATTTCTTTATTTCCTTCCCTCCTTTCTGCCTATTTCTTTCTTTCTTTCTCTCCTAATTTCTTTATTTCCTTTTCTTTTTCCTTCCTATTTCTTTATTTTCTTCTCCCCTTTCTTTCTATTTTTTTCTGTCTCTCCTTTCTCCCTATTTCTTTATTCCCTTCTCTATTTTCTTCCTCTTTCTTTATCTCTTTTTTCCTTTCTCCCAATTTCTTTATTTCGTTCCCTCTTTTCTCTGTTTTTTTTTTATTTCCTTCTCTTCTTTCTCCCTATTTTCTTTTTTTCTCACTCTTTTCACTGTATTTCTTTGTTTCCTTTACTCTTTTCTTCCAATTTCTTTATTTCCTTCTCAACATTTTCCCTTTTTCTTTTCTTTTCCTTTCTTCATTCTCCTAATTGCTTCCTTCACTCTTTTCCTTCTATTTCTTATTTCCTTTCCTCTTTTTGCCCTATTTTTTATATTTTCCTGTCTTTTCTCCTTGTTTTTTTTTATTTCTTTCTCTTTTTTATCCCTATTTCTTTTTCTTCTTTTCTTTCACCCTATTTCTTTGTTTCTTTCACTCTTTTCCCCATATTTCTTCATTTTTTTCTTTCCTTTTTCCCTATTTTTTTATTTCCTTCTGTTTTTTCTCCCTATTTTTTATTATTAATTGATCAATAAACGGGAAAAAAACAAAATTATAACAAATACAACTTAAAATTAAACTTTTTAAGTTGTATTTGTACTGAAAATGCACTAACTTCTGTGTATTTCATGGTTAATTCATATCCAGGATCATTCAACATATTTCTTTTCCTAACAAGACTTATGCCATTACAATATGTG